>JAOUQW010000040.1:9559378-9571331 GCA_028565825.1 Olivaichthys viedmensis | reverse complement strand
GCCACGCTCAAAATCACTGAGTTCACATTTTCCCCCATTCTGATGGTTGATGTGAACATTACCTGAAGCTGCTGGTCGTATCGGCATGATTTTATACATTGTGCTGCTGCCACACGATTGGCTGATTAGATAATTGCATGAATGCGAAGGTGTACAGGTTCCTAATAAAGTGCTCGGTGAGTGTATATCTATATTCTAGCCTATATTTTATCCTATATTCAGTGTGTTTTTACTTGATAATATAAAAAAGACCTGGTTTGAAAAGTTATGAAAGGTTAACATTAGGGGCAGGGTCAGCTAATTATAACTTGTTATAACTTACAAATTTTACACAAGAAAAGGTTAAAATTTGTCGACAGTGAAATTTGGTGGAAAAATGGGTAAAAATAATTCTCCCTTATTAGCCAGCTTTAAAAAGTACATTCATATTTAATCCAGATTTACTCTTGCTCATGACAACATGACGTATATAAAAAGTTGCTTTTGAGTTACTTAATGTTAATTAATGTTAGTTTGAGGAGCGCAGTTAGCAGTCATATATTTTTCTTATGACCTAATTTACTTTCTCTTTAACAGCTCACCTGTAGGTGTATTCAGACATGTTTATTTTTCCTTTATCGCCCGTAGTCTCGGTGCGGCTCGTCAGGTTGACTGTGTTGCCGAACAGGCAGTAGCGTGGCATCCTCTGACCTATGACCCCTGTCACGACCTCTCCAGTATGGATCCCAATGGTGATCTGAGGAAAATAAAAAAGTAATGTGGTTTTTGGTTTCACATACTCGTTTCTAGTCGCAGCCCCTGAACCAGTCGTAACCGTGCTGCTACGGGCTTCAAGTGTTTGATTATTTACCCAAAATAGAACAGCGCAGGTGTTTTTTGCAGCAATTACAAAGAGCAAAACATTTGAGTCATTCCGACACTATACACGGTGATGCACTGCACACATGCAATTTAACATTATACACAAACCATTTTACTCCAGTATTTTTATTTTAATGGGTGGTTTTGTATACGTTCTGTAGCTAGCTGTCGTTTGTGTAGCCATATCGCACATGTCTTTTCTCTATATGACTGTCTACTGTAATGATTTATAATCTCACTATCGGGTGTCCCCCAGAAGAGGATGGGTTCCCTCTTGAGTCTGGTTCCTCTCAAGGTTTCTTCCTCATGTCGTCTCTGAGTTTTTTCTTGCCACTGTCGCCTCTGGCTTGCTCATTAGGGATCTAGATCTACATACGAATTTCTGTAAAGCTGTTTTGTGACAATGTCTATTATTAAAAGCGCTATACAAATAAAATTTAATTTAATTTAATTGAATATCCAGACCCTTGAGCAAGTAATTCGCAAACATAATGTAGGCTTTTACTTTTACGCTGATGAGACACAATTATATTTGTAAGTTCGGCTAGATTTAGCAGCGCAGCTATGCAAAATGGAAGTCTGTGTAAAAGACATAAAGGCTTGGATGATTAGAACCTTGCTCTTCCTAAATTCTGATAAAACAGAAATACTGATGTTGGGTACCAAGTCTGCCCAAAATAAGATCACTGTTTTCATTTTAGAGCTTGATGGTTATTATGTGAAACCAGAAGCTACAGTTAAGGACCTTGGTGTAATCCAAGATGCTAGTTTATCATTTGATTCCCATGAAAGTAACATCTCAAAAACTGCTTATTATCACCTGAGAAACAGCCAAAATAAGAAATATGCTGACCCTACATGATGCTGAGAAACTAGTGCATGCTTTCATAACATCTAGATTGGACGATTGTAACGTGTTGCTGGCTGGCTGCCCTGCTGTTTGTTTATGGAAGCTTCAGCTAGTTCAGAATGCAGCAGCCCACGTTCTTACCAGGAAAAGAAAGTCTGAGCACATTCCCCCAGTTCTATTCAAGCTACACTGGCTGCCTATTAAGTTCCGCATAGACAACAAAGTCCTACTTATGACGTTTAAAGCTCTAAATGGTTTAGCTCCGCCATATCTTGCTGATCTTCTGAAGTAGTACAGCCCATCCCGAGCACTTTGCTCAGCTGAGGCAGGTCAACTGGTAATCCCGAGCATCACTCGCAGCTCAGCCGGTGGAAGATGTTTTGCTTATATCACCCCTAAACTCTGGAATAGTGCTCCAGAGAACGTTAGGAATGCTAACTCTATAGGTGTTTTTAAATCCAGATTAAAAACATACTTGTTTAATTTAGCTTATTCATAGCCATTGGATCTTTTATCTTGTTAAATAGACTTTTTCATGATTAATTGTACTAACACTATATTTATAGTCAATTCATTAGTGATTGTACATTTTGTTTTTTTAATGTGCTCAATCACAAATACTTTGTTTTGACTTTCTAATCTTTTTATATGTAAATCACTTTGAGATTTTTAACCCAAAATGAAAAGTGTTATATAAATAAATATATTTATTATTATTATTATTATTATTATTATTAAAGGTACCTGATTTGTGTCCATTGTAGTTTAAGACCTATCTCTTTTTCCTGCGAACTTCATATCTGACCGGCATGAGGGTAAAAACCGCCTGCTCCCGCAACTTCTTTGTTGGTTCGCTGCGGGATCCCAGTTCCGATGCACACCTCTATCCTAAACTACAATAAATTTCATCAGCAAAGGGCTTTAGATTAACAGTTATTGTTAATAAGTGGAAAATGTTAAAAATAAATAAATTATAGCTGGTTTAGTTCATGTGAGGCACCCCCCCCAGATATACACATCTGATTTCAGTTTGTTTGCACCGATATGCACTATTAACACATCGTTGCTGCCTGCTGGATATATTTTAAACTTAAAATTATGGTTAATTATAAAACATAAATATTATTGGTTTTAAGGGTGGTTTTGAGAAGGAGTATTTGGGCACTCGTTCGGAAACTCCAATGAGTATTCGAAGCCTGTAAAATGCTATTCGGGCCAGCCCTAGTAAAAACGTGCAAACTTGAAAACACCCGCAAAAAACGTGCAAGCTGATTTACTAACGGGGTCTACGGAGGATTGCGTCTATGAGCAAAATTGCACTTGTCATCTGTTTTGCTCGTTTCTAACTAAATGTGCAAAATACAGGGTGGTGTCGATGCAAATTTTGACCCGCAATGCGATTTTTCTAAGCCTAAAGCCCATTTTACACCAGAAGTGATGTTCGCCGCAGATTCGCACCTCCAATGGCAACAGCATTTAAATAGAGCCTGTGAAAAGGTTTTCATTCACACGTACCTTATGAACAGAGCATACACTCTTTTATATTGCATAAATATTGTATTTTGAACAGTTTTTTGACGCGTCTCATTGCTCTTAATCGGCGTTAGGCCGGAAACATACTTCCTGCACGAACGTTTCCAGCTACGCAACATCGGTTTCGCATGTCGTTGCATTCTAAATTTACGCAAAATGTATCACAACGCAATTCGGAACGCAACGCAAGCTGCATTCTGAGCATTGTGACAAGGGCCGCTACAGCGGAAAAAATGTTTCATTTAACTTATAAAGCACAAAGCATTTGACCGTGTAAACTGACAATGAGGCACTACAGCTAAATTATTTCATATTCATCAAACAAGCACATTTTGTGGCATTCTCATAGAAAACCTAACGGAGTCAATATATTTAAGAAGGGCTATTTTGATGAGAAATTAGGTTTGAACTCACCACTGTGTTTCATGACTGTGATATTTACTTAATAACAAAAGTAACTCAATTACATATGTTTTATATCTTTAGGGAAACTATGAAAATGAGGTTACACATTTGACATTCTCTAAGTTTTACATTCAGACACTGAGGCATACCCATGCTAAAACCAAGATACAAAGGACCGTGAAGTGTAAGTGTTCAATAGTTTCCTTTTCCGTATTACAGAATGAACAGCTGTAATCTATGTCCAATTGAAATCTTTCCACTGTAACTTTTGCAGGATATATTCTGTGTATAACCTTAAAAGTTACTTATCCGTAATATAGTAGCGATTAAATACAAGCCAGTCTTCCCATACCACGGAAGGAACATTGTCAGACACAGGTGTTGGACTCCAATCCTGGCAGAGTTTAGCTTTCTCTCTCATTTAACACACCTGATTCAACTCATCAGCTAATTCACAAGGCCTTCATGTGCTGAATTTGGTGTTAGAAGAGGGTAAACACAAATCTCTGTATGGTTGTGGCCGTCCAGGACCTGAGTTTGACACCCCTGTACTAAGAGATCTGACATCGTCTCAGCTATCGAGAACAATTAGCACATGCAAAACATCATTTCCATATTGTTTCCTCCCCCTACTTTGCACGTGAGGTAACTAACGCAATTATTCTTTGTAAATCACCTGCAACATGGCCACTATTTCCATGTGCAATTTATCCAAACATTTTATCAAAAATAAGCGGTTGTTATTTGGGATCTTAGTTAATCAGGGCCTGAAAGTGAAGAACGTCACCTAATATGTAAATATAAATAAATGTCCAAGTAAATACAATATGTATAAACAAAGTATAAACAAAATGGAATACAAAAAATCTAGCCTGGTTTTTCTTCTTTTTACACAACAGTTCTGGTTTTGTCTCTGTTTCTCTGCTCAGTATCTCATTGTCCCCCTCTTTCCATTCTTACCTTTCCCACTTACATCTTTTCCCTCTCAGTTTAGTCCAACCTCTATTCAGGCTTGCACTAATCACATATTACCCATATACAGGAATCCCAGTTTTAACTGTAAAAGACTGCAGTTAAAGTATCACTACATAATCAAATAAGTGAATTAACATTTTTTGGTTGTGTGGACTGTTGGTGTATTAAACAAATCTATTTTTTTAAATTTGTACTAAATTACTTGTGTTAAAGAAAAAAAAGAAGCTTTTATTGCAGCTACAGTATCACTCAAATGGATCACATTCATGTTGAGAAAGTCATGGAGCTCGACCAGCATTCTTTCTACTCGAGTTCCTTTAGTTCTTTTGTTGTTCCCTTACTATTTTACCTCCCTTTATTCACTTTCCCTTCATTCCCTTTATCACTTCTTCTGTGAAAAAACAGAGGCTTCTCTGTCTCTCTCTTCTCTTTTGTGGTAATGCTCCCTCGCCTTTCATAGCTAGAATATAGAGAACTTCCCTCTCCCGCTCCTGAGCCCTTATACACCACCTTGCTATTTCTCCTATTTTTCTTAGTTATCGCTGACTAGACCGAGCCCTTCATTATTGCTAATTGTCGCATGCTGTTTATCTCTTGTGCTGTTAGCTGGGTGCAGCCGGAGCGGCCTCGCTCTCTGTTCTCTCTCTTGGAGAACAGTCAGGGGCCTACTCTGGGCTGTCGGCCTCACACACACATCATGTTCCTGAAGACCCACAAGACGGCCAGCAGCACCATTCTCAACATGCTCTACCGCTTCGGTGAGGATCAGGGCCTGTGGTTCGCTCTCCCTGTGGCCTATCAGTTTGGCTATCCACTCCCCTTCATAGCCCAGAGGGTCAAAGGGTACAGGGGCCCCCACGTGGCCGAGTTTGACATCATGGGAAATCATATGCGCTTCTACAAGCCAGAGGTATGAGGAATAGATGCTGTCAACTCTGTTGTCAGATGATTGAATTGCATTATAGTGTGGGATGTGAAATCTTTTTTTCAGGCAGATATTTTTAGCTGATTTTTAGCTGCAGCGGACTTCATGAACGTGTAACTCACTTATTTACTCTGTCACTCACTCACTCACTCAAGAAGTGTTTGTGTGTCTTTGTTAAAAGGGAGAAATCTGGCATGAAGTGAATCTGCACCAGCAGGATCTGACAAATGCACATATGTCAGAAATGTCACAAACAGTGTGCATATGAAGTAAAATACCCGAAACACACCCTAAACAAATGCAGGCTACGTTCACAAGTGTTCACCAAATTACTTGTGTTGAGCCAAAATATGTTTTAAATACAATCATGCATTTTTGTCATGCGAGTGACATCAACAATTTACTGCACTTGTTAACAAGGCATCTGTGGCCAGGACAGTTTTTCCTATGATGGATACAGAGCTATCAGTTAGTACATACATCTTCTGATGCACTTGGACACATCATCAGTGATGTAACCTGGGGTCGTTGGGTGTTTCGGGTCTTTCAACATCAGACACCCTCGCTCAGGCAACCCAGCCGGGGTTGATCAGGTCCCGACTTGTGTCCAAGTAGCACTCGCACACCACAGTTTGCCCCTACTGATCTACAGCCATCTAGAGGCCTTTTCAGCTGCCTCTGAGATGTCCAAGATGGCCTTCCTTTTTGTGACACCGCTGATGCCCAGCAGACTGTATTGCAGAGGGAGTGAGCTACAAACCCTCTACAACCTACTTCAATGGGCATGCATTGAACACTCCAACCCTGTCTGTGTATTTCACTCTCTTCCGCTCGTTGGCCTCCTCTATCCGTTCTTCCCATGGGACAGTCAGCTCCAGCATGACCACCTGTCTTGATTTTTCAGACACCAGGATAATATCTGGCCTTAGGGTAGTTGTTGCGATGTTTTCGGGAAACTTGAGTTGTCTGCCCAGGTCCACTTTCAGTTGCCAGTCCTTTGCTGTTCCCAGCATACCAGGTGCTGACTTTAGCTGAGCCTTAGGTCTTTCCCCTTGTCTTATGATGGTGATGGTCTGTTTCACTGGATGGAGGTGTTTACTTTGGCTGGTTTCTGCTAGCACCTGGTCGTGACGCCAGCGATAGCGCCCCTCTCCCAGGACCTTCAGGCAGCAGCTGAGGATGTGCTCCAGCGTACCTCTCCGTTGGCACAGAGTGCATGCTGGTGTTTCCGTCTTGCCCCAACAGATGTTGGATAGACTCGGGAGGACATCATAGACCGACTGGATTAGGAACTTAATGCGCTGGGTATTAGCCTGCCAGAGCTCAGGCCACATAATCTTCTTGTCCCTTGCATGCTCCCATCTCGTCCCTGCCATCCTGCTGTCATGGGCCTCCTCCACCCCTGCTCGCACCTCCTCCTGGATCAGCTTCCATCTCTTTCCCTTGTGGCTTATTGTATTGTATTGCAAGGTATTGAAATGCTGCCCAGGTCATCTCTGCCTGACGCGAGTGGTCCAACCAGCGCCTTGTGCCTCACCCGTGACTCTGCCAGCTCAACTACATCCCTTGCTCTCCACTTTCTCCCGGTCCTCACTTCAATGCTCCCCTAGTGTATGCTTTCATAGCCTCTACATTGCACTGTTGTAACATGTTACTGTCCTGCTTTAAGCAAGCCTCAGCTAGTTCAGAATAGGGCAACCCACATCTTTACCAGGAAAAGAGGTCAGAGCATGCTAAGCCAGTCAAACTACATTGGCTGCCTTTTAAGTCCTGCATTAACTACAAAGTCCTGCTTATGACGTTTACAGCTCTAAATGGTTTAGCTCCAGAATATTTTGCTGATCTCCTGAAGCAGTATAGCTCATCCAGAGCACTTCACTCAATTAAGGCAATCCTACTGTTAATCCAGAGGATTACTCGCAGCTCAGCTGGTATTTTTCTTACATCGCTCCTAAACTCTGGAATAGTGTTCCATAAAACATTAGGAACGCTAGTCCTATAGGTGTTTTTAAATTCAAATTAAAAACATACTTGTTTAACTGGGTTTATTCATTTTGGGTTTAATTTGATAAAGACCCAAAAAAAAATTAATTAATACTATTTTTTTAGATTTGTAGTAATTGTCAGATTGTAGATTAGTTCATCAATGTGCTTTAGCATATTTACGTTGTTTTGGCCTAAGAGGAAATATTTTATTTTATTTTCATTTTTTCTCTTAAAAAGAGCAAGACCATCTCAGAAATAAAGTCTAAAGCAAAACTTTGTCCTTTTAAAGAATAATAATATTATAATGAAGTCATCTCTTTTAATAAGAAATACTGGCGGGTACAGAGTTACAAATCTATGATCATATCACAGAATCACAGCTTGTCCCTGTTTGTTCATCTTAAAACATTTTACAAGGGATTATATACATTGTATATAATAGGTGGTTAGGGCTCTGGGCTACTGATCAGAAGGTTGTGGGTTCAAGCCTTGGAATCGCCAAGCTGCCTCTGTTTGGCCCTTGAACAAGGCCCTTAGCCTTCTCTGCTCCAGGGGGCTGCATCATGACCCTGCACTCTGTTGTAAGTCACTGTGGATAAGGGATAACAGCTTATGTAGTTAAATTATAATTAGAACCTTTGCTGAATTCTCTCTCTCTAGCCACCAGCGCCACTATCCAAATGAGTGAAAGTATGGCCAGTGCAGGTGCTGATTGTGTGTTGGTAGTGACACCATGTTTTTATCATGGTAGAATGAATAGCAGTGCTCTCATTCACCACTATACACAGGTGAGTAACTTTTGAATTTTTAAAGTAAATGATGTGAAAATACAATTTTTTTACAGCATTTCCCTGCCGTAGTATGTAAGAACATATTTATATGTTTGTCTTAAGATTTGATTTGTGCTTTATTTGAGCATGACTGTCTTGCCAATGTCACAAAACAAATGACATAATAGTAGGGTGTAGGGTACAGATTACGGTCTGTAAACATTTTCCCTTGATCCGTTTATAAAGTGTCATACAAAATGTTATATAATAATAATTTATTATTATTATTGTTATTATTTACAGAATAAATTAAATGTAGCACGTAATCTGTTGTTTTCATTAATGAGTTAAAGAAATAAAGCTAATTTATTTTATTACTTTATACTCTTATTTAAATAATAAAATAAAATTGACTTTTAATTTTTTTAAAAAGTAGTATACTTATTAGTGGTAGGCCATCATTAATCAGTTTCAGTAGATTCATCAGACTATTTGTCACGCTGTTGGCACGGGTTGAGGACACAAGTGCGAGCTGCGCAACAAACATTTATTTAGACACAAACTGAACAACACTGGCAATACAGACACAGCATAACACAAACATCGAGCGACAATCTGGACGGGAACATGAAGGGATTTTTGTACAAACAGTAATCATGCAGACATGAACGAGAAACAGGTGGATGCACTTGACATAAATCACACAGGGCGAGACTGCCATGGCAACCAGCAGGGAATTCTCATGGCCGGAAGACCGTGACAGAACCCCCCCTCTAAGGCGCTGCAGCGCCAACACCGGCCTTTGGCTCCATGGGCCCCCCCCCCTTTAATGCCCATGTCCGGGTGGTGGTACAGGGTGGGACCAACCACCCTCTCCTGCACTGCTGAATCGAGGACCCCGGTGCGTGTAGGAGCGATAACATCACCTGAGATGGTGAGTCTCTGGAGGCGATCCGTGAGCTGGTCCATCACGGCGTCAGAGAGCCGGGGCACACCCTCTGTGGCGTCCAGGAACTGGAGCACGCCTTCTGTGGTGTCATGGAACTGGGCCAAGCCTCCTGCGGCATCAGGGACCTGGGGCACACCACCTGCGTGGTCAGGGGCCTGAGAACCGCCCACAGTGGCGTCTGGGAACTGAGAACCGCCCTTTGCGGCGTCCCGGAACTAGGACACGTCCTCCGTGGTGTCCAGGAAATGGAACACGCCCTCTGCGGCGTCAGGGACGACCTTCGCGGTCGTCAGTTCCCCCTTCAAAAAAAAAATTCTATGGGTGGCTAGCTCCTCTAAGCCCGCTGCCATCACGGTGCGGCTTGCTGTGTCCTGCTGTGGTCACTCGATCTATCACACTGTTGGCACGAGTTGAGGACACAAGTGCAAGCCGTGCAACAAACATTTATTTAGACATGAAATGAACAACACTGGCACTACAGACAGCATAACACAAACATTGAGCGACAATCTGGATGGGGACACAAGCTTTTTGTAGAGACACTAATCACGTAGACACGGACGGGAAACAGGTGGATGCACTTGACATAAATCACACAGGGCAGGACTAGACAGATACAAAACATACACAACAGGGGAGTCCCACGGCCGCAAAACCGTGACACTATTCATTAACTAATAATAGGATTGTAGCATTAATTAATCAGTCAAAAAATAAATAGTCCTGGGCTTGGACTACGCAGGGAGTTTCTGTCTCTTTGGCTTTTTGGGCTTGGGTTGTCGTTCTCTCTGTTCTCTCCCATCAGTGTGCCCTGGAATAGCAACATTAAAAAAGCATTATACAGCTATTGGTTTTGAGCAAGTATGAGGACAAGAACGAGATTGCAAAATCAATAAAATGCAGATAAATATATAGATTAGATTAGATATACTTTATTGTCCCCTCAGGGACATTTTTCTTGGACTCCACATAAGACAACAACATACAATTATACACACAACATTTTACATATACATACACACATACACTCACCGAACACTTTATTAGGAACACCTGTACACCTTCTCATTCATGCAATTATCTAATCAGCCATCATATCAGCAGCGCAATGCATAAAATCATGCAGATACGGGCCAGCAGCTTCAGGTTGGGTTCCACTTCTGTCAGCCAAGAACAAAAAGCTAAGGCTGCAGTGGGCACAGGCTCACTAAAACTGGATAGTTGAAGACTGAAAAAATGTAGCCTGGTCTGATGAATCTCGATTCCTGCTGAGGCACACAGATGGTAGGGTCAGAATTTGGCACCAACAGCATGAATCCATGGACCCAACCTGCTTTTGGCCCCGTTAATACCAATCAATCAATGCCACAGCCTATTTGAGTATTGTTGCTTACCATGTGCATCCCTTTATGGCCACAATTTACCCATCTTCTAATGGCTAGAAGGTTTGAAAAGGTTTTTGGACCCCTGGCTGAAAAAAGGGATACCATGGTGCCAAATTCTGTAACTTTTCTTCCCTTTGTACAATCAACACAAAACTTGACACACGTTTAGATGTTGGACAACATCACAAATGTTCTTTAAAAAAAAAAAAAAAAAAGACAGTGCCTTCTACAGGCGCAATATCGTATTCGCAACATTTGCAAAAGTTGAAGAAATACGAGGCTGAAGTTGGCTTTATTCAGCCTCGTATTTCTTCCACTTTTTACCTCTCCATGGGATGAGCAACGCGTCAGAGTGACTGCTACAGCTTGCACGTGTTGCCCATACACACATGCAGCGTTTGCACTGTAGAACGGTACAACGGGCTACCGGAAACTGGTAACGCAGTTTTAGAAAATAGAATGTTTCTCTAACTCCACAATTAGCCTGGTGTCATCCATTTTGGTGAAGTAGATCACGTTAAACGTGCATGGATTTGTTTATACTTGGAAGTTTTCTGACTTGTGATTGGGCAATCGTTTCAAGCCTATAGACCTACGTAAAACGTGTAGGCCTATATAGCCCCAAATATTTTACTAGTATTTCATTTGATAACCTAAGTTACAGAATTCGCTTTTAGTTGTTTTTATTGTTTCCTTTTCTTTGGTTTTCATAGTTTATTACACTGGATTCAGCTGTGTGACTCCTATGGCAAAAAATAGACTTGACGCCTATTCTCTAGATGCAGCGTCGCTTCAGTGCCACATGCTTCATGCACAGGCTGTGTGAACGCTCTAACCTGTTAACATGAGCACTGATGTGTAAAACAGGCCTTAGGCATCTTTGCTCTTTTAGCTTTATTGGTCACGTGGAAAGCGGTGCAGTTTTTCCACTCTGAGGCAAGGTGACGATGTCTAGCATGAATTTATGATGCATTGAACTAAACCAGCTATAATTTATTTAATTTCCATATATTAACACTAACTATTCTATCTAAATGCCTTTGCTGATTAACTTTATTGCACTTTAGGCTACAATTTATGTGGCTTAAAAAAAAAAGATTCCAAAACAAACATGATAATACCATGGTAAAACCATCATGGTTGTGTCATAAAAAACATGTGTAACGTTTGGGTCGGGAGGCGTAGAGAGAAATCAGATGGCAGGCAAACAGATCTCAGGAAAACGTGTTTTATTCCGGGTCCCTTTTTCCCGTTGATGCTTTTCAGCGTTAAAGTGGCGCAACCATAAATAAATAATAAAAACGGATGTCGCTC
>JAOUQW010000040.1:9515598-9533678 GCA_028565825.1 Olivaichthys viedmensis | reverse complement strand
TCAAATTTCACTGTACTGTACTTGTATATGTATATGTGACAATAAAGAAGCATTATTATTATTATTATTATTATTAAGGGTATGTGTGAGGCACTTGCTTATATAAAACATATAAACTGCCAAGTCCAAATGGGAGAAACCTCAGAGAGTGGTGAGAAACAACAAAGCTAAGATCTTATGGGACTTCCAGGTGCAGACATATAAACAAGTAATCGCAAAGCAACCAAACAGTAATAGTAGAAGGAGCATAAAAAAGCAGTGGTGATAGATGTGGCAAACCACAGTGATGGCATCATCAGAAGGAAGGAATACGAGAAGCTGGAGAAAAAGCAGGGATTGAAAGGAGAACTAGACATAATGTAAACGGTTAAAGTCAAGGTTGTCCCATTGCTAATAGGAACACTCGTGGCTGTGAGCCCTAAGCTGGAAGAACAGCTCTATCAGATTCCAGCAATAACATCAATCTCAGTCCAAAAGAGCTGCACTCTTACACTCCCAGGTCTCTGGTAGAAGGCCAGAGTGTAAGGAAAAGATACCACCCACAGAAGAATTATTATATACAGAGGTGATTTTAGAGAGGTTGAAATGAAAATGCTGAATTATTTTAAACAAATGTGAACATTTAAAGAAAATTATATTAAAATCTCATGATTGTGTATCTATTCATGCTTTATTGTAGGGCCTGCAATAATAGGCAATGATGATAAACACGTTGCTGCCGAAAACACTAATGCAAGCCGCAGTGATGGTAGGATGACAATTAGCAGTGGTGACCAGACACAGACAAAAGAGCAAGCTAACAACCTGAAAAAAACTATATGTACTTTATCTCACAATACTAGCCACATCTGCATCAGCAGAACAAAGCTTTTCCACGCCAAGACAACTGAAAGCTCATCTCAGGACGACAGTGACGGACAAAAGAGTCACCAGTTTTTCTCCAGGTCATTTAGAGGAAACTTCAGTCGACTGCTTACAACATTAAAATCGTTTTCGCTTTAAATATGTCGTCATTTGTGCATATTTGGTCATTTTATTACGCTAGAATAAAATTACCTGAGTGATATCTTGATTATATTGTCTGTGTTATTGCTTTGGAGTGATGTACTGCAGGTGCCTTCGATGCAATAGCGGCTTGGCTTCTCAGTTGTTGGACATTACAGCTGTGTTTGCTTTTATTTTATGGTCACTTTTTGTAATGCACAGTTCTAAAAGTTATAACCCGATGTAACATTTAGGCCTATGTACCTCCAGTATGTTTACATAGGCAATATGGTGTCATGTAGTTTTATCAAAACTACATTGTCTCTCTTATAGCTGCTAAGGGAGGTTTATAATGAACATAGTGTAATTGTGTTTTAGTTATTGTCACAAATATTTACACACGTGACACTGTTTTCATTCAAATAAATCTGGTTAGTCTGAAACCGACAAAGTATGCGATTTTAAACACAGCTTTAGTTGTTCAGTCTGTTGCAGACATTGCGTCACATTGCGTAGTTAAAAGCAGATATAACCCGGCCTTAGTGTGATTTGCACATATGCCTCCATAAATGAGTGAGTGTGTGTGTGAGAGACATACCACACTCCAGTTGTGTCCTCCAAGGCTCTAATTTAATTCCCTGTTCCTGACAAGCCAGGACATAAACAGCATAGCTCTGACAGCGCAGCGTGGGACTGCTCTGCTCTGCACACAGGTCGAACACACAATCCCTGCAACACACATAATCAGTGTCAGAGCAATGTACACTCTGTGTTCAAGGATCTTTTTTTACAGTAAGGGAAGTATCTGCACACCAACACACACTGACTGCAGTGAAGACTAACAGTCACCTGCAGTACAGAACACACATACACACACACATTCTTAAAATCTGTGTTCTGCAGGTGGTGCTCATTACAGTAATGCAGGTCACTGTACTCACTCCTGGAACATCTCAGGCACGATGGTAGCGTGGCAGGCAGCAAAGGGTCCTGCAGGGTCACTCAACGCTCCACACTGATTCTTCCCTTTGAGCTCTTCCAGCTGAGCTTCAGAACATCCGACTGTCTCAAAGCCTGAGTCCAAATCTTCTTTCAACTCCCTCCTGAGACACAAAGAAAGAGAGAGGAAGTGAGTAAAATAGAGACAGGGTTTTTGTGGGTGGGTGTGGGATACAAAGAAAGAGACTGGAAGAAAAAGAAAGCTAAACATGACACACCAAGGATGACCTTCAAACAACCCTAAGTTATTTATACTCTATAAATATATATGTGTAGTGTTGTATACCAAATACTGTAGAGTGTATTTTTGTCTAATTGTAACAAAAGAATTACAGCACTCTTTATCATTTGATGCGCAGGTGTAAGGAAAAAAAGTTGACCAGATGAAAACGGCTAAGGCCTGATTTATACTTCTGTGACCGCGTTTCTGCGAACACATCAGGGCGTCGTGCGTGGACGCTCGCATAAGTGCCTGCCTTCATATTTGCACTTAACGTGAACGTGTACACTGGGTGTCGCATGTACCACACCAGAATTTACAGGAAACGGAACGCGACAAAAGAGAATTCTCGGAGCGAAAAACAGGAGAGATTTCTGTGTTTCACCGTAGAAAGAATGGATAGAAGACGGAAAGTACTGGATGTAATAAATTAGATTATTTTTATAAATTAGATGCTGTCGAGTGTTGTTTGGGTCTAGTGTAGTCTCGTCACAACGTTCAGCGCGCGCCCGAAGGCTGGTTGACGTACAGCACATAGATAGGATTTTTGGAGGTGTGCACATCATTCCGTCTGCGCGCCTCTGCACGCTACGCTTACCCATAAACCCCATCTCTGCGCCGCGAAGCACATACGCAAACGTGCTTCAACACAAGGGCATAAACCAGCCTTAAGGTGCAGTTTGAAAGTGCTTTACTCACTTGTGCAAGTGGGTGAGTTGAGGTAGTTCTAAGCTGCGGAACTCTTCCCCCTGCTTGTCACTCACTCTCCAGCTGTCTCCAAACTCGTTGAGGTTGCGGGTGAGGATGCCGTCAGGCTTCACATACTCGTTATTGGCGCGACCGTCGTAGTTTCCACACAGGCCACGCACATGAGTCTTATAGGTGCTCGGAAGAATCACCTCTGTTCAGGGAGAAAGGGGTTAGTGCTGACACTGCTAAGGTGTGTTTGTTGTGTGTGTATATAGTGTGCGTGGATGTGAGTGGGCCAACATCTACAGCCACCCACATGGCTACATGGTCTTTGTCTTTATGCTCACCTCCTTGCATGTTGCCATCAAAGCGCACGGTAAGGCCAAAGTCAGTTGTGAGCTGAAGGTAGCGGGAGCTCAAGGTGATCTTGATACCCTGGTTAGGGCTCAAAGGAGGGTACACGCGCTCACCATTAACCTGTGGGAGGGAGAGCAAAGCATTCTATATTTGAGACCATATGTTGAACTGATATATTTTAACCCCAATAATTATGAGCTATATATTTGACATAAGGGTTCGTTCAAATACTAGAGTTCATTACCATAGTGACTATGAGAATGTGTGATTTTACTGCATACATGTAACCTACATTTGACACAAATCCTGAATTTACTTACCAGCAGGCCCTTCTTCTGGAGCATGCGAACACTGACACCATACACATCCACATAGACCTCGTGCATGAAGGAGATACGTTGGTTTCCACCCCTGCGGGCGTTCTTACCCCTCACGGTGAGGGGCGTGAGGGAGCTGGTTAGATTGTGATCCTTGGTTAGCATGTATGTGTATGGGCCCTGGTAGTAGTGTTTGAATTTGTCAAACGTGCGGTAGTGTGGATCTCCAGAAATTGTGCATTTGTCAAAACCTATGAATGCGAAAGAGAATGAAAGAATACTAGTTTCAGAGGTATGATGCATGCATGTGCTGCATATTTATATTTTACTTGAACAGAGCTCTCATGATTACCACTCAGTCAGGTTTTCCCAATGTGGAAGATTATATGGGTAAAAGAGAATTATGATGCAAGTCTAGGATTACAGATACTTGTCATAGGTTATACACAAAACAGGAAAACAAAAAAAAAACTACTAAAAGAGGATTTTTACCTCCTGAATAAAGATAGCAAAAGAGAAAGAGACAGACTGAGAGGTAGGATGAGAGAAATAAAAAGCGTGCGAGAGAAAGGAGAGTTATTAGTTGCTAGTACGCACGCTCGGGTTTGCAGTAGCGCTCGCCGTCTCTGTCCAGGGCGCAGATGGAGCTAGAGCCACACTGGAAGCTCTTGCAGGTCAGTACTCCTCCCTTACTGCATGTGCACTTCTGCTCACAGTGTTCTGTCACCCAGGAATCTCCAACCTGTAACACACGACAGGATTACAGACCACTATGGCTTTCTCTGTATCACACCATCTCAAATGCACAGCATGTAGTGTTGCAAATGTTTTGAACTTAAAAGTTTTTACTTTATACTTTTCCAGTATACCTAATGGCAAGCAAATACATCTTTGAGGCAGAGCACTGAACTGATTTTAGAGCTCAGCATACATTGTTTGACTCGCAACTTACGTCATGATATTCCCCTTTGCTGTCCACACATCCACAGTTGGAGAGTGGTACACACTTGTTGTCACTCAGCACGAAGCCCCCGTTACACTGGCAGCCCTCCACACAGCCATTTGGTGGCAGGGGACAGAATATGGGGAACAGGTCTGCACAGGTGGGGGGGCACGGGGGCGTGCAGTCTGAGTAGTGGCTGTTTGGTGGGCATGGAAGAGCTGTAGAGAAGGGCAGCTGCTGTTACACAACTGAAGCATTCTGAATTTGTGTTGCCTTTATACAACATCTATAACTTAATGACCTTATTCCAGAATGCATCAACAAGGTAACAGTATATTTTGGAAAGAAAATAGCAAGCGGCCATTGTTACAGATCATTGCTGTATGAAGGCTGCCCAGGGCTAAGCTCTTTTAAGTTTAGATTTTGGGTCACTCACGACAGAAGGTAGTGTTCCTCCAGCTGATGGTGACGCCGGCACTCTGGCAGGCCTGGGCGTAGGCCTCCATGTTGTTACACAGTGTGGACTGCATACCGTCATACTCGCACATGTCATAGACACAGTTGCCCAGGAAGGGTTCGGGAGGGATCAGAGAGTGGCAGGGCTTGAAGCGGTCTGACATGATGATGCTGACACATTGAGCCGTGATAGCTGCCTCTTCCTCGGCCGTGCAGTTCGGGTGGACATCCGGACGTGTATCCGGTTGGCATCTACAGAGACAGAGATGGAGAGGGGGATAAAACAAAGAAATAATTAAATTAAATAAATAAGAAAAATATGAGAATGCGACAAGATGGGCATTTTAATTAGCTGTTTATGTGTTTAATTCATATGCCACATGTATTATAATTTAGCTTTTCCTAGAGAGCCACAGAGGGCATAAGGTTTTTGGTAAATTATATGGAAAGGTGGATTTCCCAAGTCCCAGGGAACCTAAATTTGTGATTGCTTTCCTAATTAATCTTGTGGGCACTATGTACAAATGTGCATGTATAAAGTATGACTAATTGGTGACTGACTCCAATGTCTGCAATTACTTAATGGTGAAAATTCTCCCCTTTTGATGTAGGCTTTACGCAAACTTGACCTTCTTCAATCGCAAGCCTGATGTCACTTGTCCCTCCCACATAGCTTTTATCTAAACTGTACAATCCTGCTTGAACGGTCTCTTCGAGTCTGAGCAACATAGCAAGCAAAAGCTTGCGTCTTGGACAAACGAATGTCAATCAAGCGTGATCATTAGAAATCATTCGCAAATTCAGCTGTTTTTTGAGTTTTACCATATTTTTATCTTGACTTTTTTTCATTTAAACTTTGCTGGATGTTTAATCTTAAATCCAAGATTTGTATCATGGAAGCATTTTTTATATTTTACACTATGTTACTTGGGACTTCAACTATATTCGACCCAACTTGAAAAGTAATTTTTTTTTACAGAGTTTCACAGGTATAGCTGCTACTTTTACTTCCCTACGCTGCTTTACATTCATCTGCCTCATAAAACAGGTCTGTCTTTTTCTGTCTGATGCTTCTCTAGTTAGGGGGTTGAAAACAATTTGACTTTCAAGCCCTTCAAGCTAGAGCTGAATTTGGACAGGGTGAAATGATCAAATCACATCCTTTTTTTTTGTGTACCCGACTTTTGGAATATCTAAGATATTCTATTGGCAACTGATTACATTGCACATTGTTATTTTTATATTTTATATTTTTATTATACTTTTTTCTATATTTATGTTCTTATGGTACTTGCTTTTTATTTATTTTTTAATTTTTTATTTTCATTCTATGTTTATTGTTATGCACCAACATACCAAAGCAAATTCCTTGTATGTGAAAACCTACTTGTCAATAAGCCTGATTCTGATTCTGATTCTGATTCTGATCATTTTCGCAGTGTCTGAATAATAATTTGGTTAAAACTCAGATTGGAAACATCTATTTAGCAGTATTTAATATTTAGGCTTTTTGACTATTTTGACTTTTTATTTTTATTTTGACTGAGTAAAGCCTATATTATGTTTTGAGTATCTAATAACACCAGTAGAGACAGGAAATTGGTCTAATGCCATTCCTTGTACTGATATGCAATACAATCATATAATATTAACTATTGTGCTGTACTGCGTTGTATTGTGCTATAGTATGTTCAACTGTGCAATGTTGTACTGTTTGGTTTTGTATAGTATTGTCTTATAGTGGGTACAGGAGTATGTCAGGTACTCACCCTGGGTCACTGTCTCCCTCTGCCTTCCAGCTGTTACCCAACTCTATGACATCTTTAGCTGGCTGGCCATTTGGCATCAAGTTGTCATCACTGGGATGACCATTGTAGTTACCACACATACCACATACCTACCAACAGCATGGAAGAGAGAAAACAAGGGTGAGCAACAGAGGAAAGAGCCATGAATTTTGGTTACAAATGGCTCCAGCTGACTGAAGTAAATTTTTTATAGTCTGTTATTTCTGAGACTGAATATAACCAGTGGTCCATTCAATGCATATGCTTTTGAAAATTCTACCTTTCCATTTACTGACTGCACCCATGATTTGTGTTTAATCTGTTATATATCCTGTGCGTGCACTGTACTCAGTTTGTGCGTACAATACATCAAAACATTATGCTTGTTGTGGAGACACACTAAAGCCCTGTTAAAAGACTATTCAGAAGCTATTGAGCCATTATACCATGTCATGGTCATTTTATCAGCAGGTTTTCTCACCTTGTTGAAGTAGTCTCCAGGTACAGTGATCTCTATGTGGTGAACTCCATCAAACTGGATGATCAGGCCAAAGTTAGTGGACAGCACACTGTTGACGCCGCTGGTGAACACCCGGGCCTTGGCTGCAAGAATGTCCATGGGGGTACGGATCCTTTGCCCATCCAGCTAGAGTGGGCAAAAGCAGTATGAAAATATGATAATATCTTTCTTATCTACAAACTCATCCAGAGGATTTTGAACATTTTGAACTTCTGGTATTCTTTCTATGAGGATTCTGATCACTGCTACAGCTGGGGCAATGTTATCTCAGCGGTTTAGGATATGAGGTAGTGATTATAAAATTATGAGATTATGACTGTCAGTAAACCACTTCTGAACTTCTGGTATTCTTTCTATGAGGATTCTGATCACTGCTACAGCTGGGGCAGTGTTATCTCAGCGGTTTAGGATATGAGGTAGTGATTGTAAAATTATGAGATTATGACGGTCAGTAAACCACTGTTGGGCCCTCAGCCGCTCTGTTGTATGCTTGGATTGTATCCTGTCTCAGATGTAAGATATCTGGATAAAAGTGTCTGCCAAATGAATAAATATAAATGTAAATAGTTGTATTCTTAGTGATAATACATTATATATGTGCCTATATGACCAATTCTTTGAAAACATTTTAAGCCATCCATTTCATGTCTTGCCCACCATATCCCTCTCCTCTCTGTTTTTCTTCCTTAGACTCTCACCAGTACTCTCTTGCTCTTGCTCAGTGTGACAACGGCTCCTGGCAGGTAGACAGTAACGGAGCGGACGTAGGAGGCCTCGGGTTGGCCACGCTCTTCGTTCTTGGCCACAATGGTAAATGGAGTCACCATGGAGCTGTTGCACACTTCCACCAATGTGTAGGTACACATGCCCATGTAGGTGTGCATGATGCCGTCAAAAGTGTAGTAATGAGGATCACCAGCTATGTGGCAAATCCCAACTCCTATACACAGAGAATGAGAGAGTTTAAAATTTGGCAACAGTGAACTGTTGTCAGCTTAGCATAAGAGTTTGTCTTGTATCTTAACCAAGGAATCTTTATTTTGTACATAATCTGTTCCCATATTGTAATATTAATGTCCATAAATCATGGTTCTCGGTTAATTCAGAACTGTTCCCTCATACAGTTTGAACAGCGAATGGTGATTTGCAGACTCTGGACATGGACAAACAGCGGCCTGCGGACCAAATCCGGTCAACTTAACAAGATTCTTTGGCCCACAACATGCTTATCATTAAGGTTAAATTACAAGCAATAACATGCTATTGTTGTCATTGCTTTTAATTGTGTTTTTGAGAATAAGTAGGCTGTTCAAATATTCCTCATCTGGAAACACCAATTTGTATCCACACTTGTAAAGTTAATGGCTGACCCCTACATTAGGGTGTGATTAGTGTGAATACTCCCACTGTATTGTACTATGACTGGATTGGGAAAATGCATACCTGTATCCACACAGCCCAGCTGGCCTTCATGGACCTTACACTCTTGTGCAGGGCTACACCTCCACACCTCACAAGTCACATTGTTGAAAGGATAACACATGCAGCGTTCAGAGCAGTCATCCTTAGTAAACCAGCTTTCGCCCACCTGAATAACACACACATGCAGACATTGACACTTTTTGTAAATAAACCCTTGTTTGCACACAGAGCTAAACTATTAGAAATGTATAGTAAACAACAGAACAGGGCGTTAGCATTAGAAGGGCACCAAGGGCATCAGAAATGGGGTGGGGTGGCATTTGCTCAATTAAAACTCTTTCTGTCACTCTTTCTAGACACACAACATGCCAGTTTACACTCATTAACTTTTACATACAGGTCTGTAATTGCTGTTCTTATCGGTACATCCACACTGACTGAAGGGCAAACATTTGTCTCCGCTCAGTATCAGCCCTTCGTCACAAACACATCCCTCCACACATGGCTCTGTGCATGTGCCAGCTGAGCCAGGGTCCTGACAGCTGGGGGGGCATGCAGTACCACAGTGCTCATAGTGACTGCCAATAGGACATTTCAGGGCTGAAAGACATAGAGAAACAAAGAGACAGAAAGACAGAGTTGAGGGATGTAATAAAACATCAAACAGTCCAATTTGCCGAGAGATATGTGAAGGTGTTAAGAGGCAGAGTGGGAGAAAAAGACAACAGTTAATGATACACAGGAACAAAAGTTGAAAAACATGTCTGCTCTTACACCATTTCTAACTAAGGAACATAATTAGATTCAGAAATCATGAAGATGTAAAGAATGCCTACATTGTCCTCACACTCGTGTACACATCTCACAGACCACTTCATGCCACACTTAACACACAAACACTTACGACAGAAAGTGTTGTTCCTCCAGTTGATTGGCACCCCAGCTTGGGCACACAGGTCAGCATAGCTCTCAATAGCCTGGCAGAGGGCCACTGTAGACCCATCTGTGCCACACTGGTCAAACACACAGTTCTCAAAGTATGGGTTAGGTGGCACGACTTTATGGCATGCTTTGAAGATTCCTGAGAGGACACAGGCAGAATAGCTGTTAGGCAGAGACACCAGATGGCACACAGTCAGGCAATAAATATTTGGTCAAAGCTCTGTTGAGTCCTGCCTGAGCAAGAGGCGTTTATTTTTTATTTTTTACAAATGTTGAAGTGTTACAAGTATGAATGTAGATGAGATGGTCTTGGTCTTCAGGAGTGTGTGTTTGTTTTCTTACCGTTAGGATCAGTGATCATTCCACAACTGGTCGGTTTTTTAGCCTCACTCTCAATATCTTTATTACATTCAATATCTCCACCTCCATGAGTGCAACTGAGAATCAGAATTTAAAAAAACACAAAGATGATTTCAAATATCTAAAGAAATCTATGTATAAAAAAATCTATAGACATCAAATCTATAGACATCAGTTATATGCAAAGACGACTGAATGCTGAGAGTATTTGTCCCAACATGTTTTTACCCTCAGGCAACATTACTTCCACGTTTCAGGGCAAGTATTAGGCATTTAACATTCAAGCTGTTAGAACACTGCACATTCTATGCCTGACTTTACTACACTATGAATAGTTAAGAGCATTATCACTCACTCTGGTTGGTCATCAGGAACCTGCCAGCTCTCTCCAAGCTCATTGGTGTTGCCTGTAGGCTTGCCATCCGACATAATGTTGTCATCTACTGGGTTGTCGTTGTAATTCCCTTTGAAATTGATGTAGACATGTGATGATTAACAACTGGAGAATTTGAGCAGCTTTTATAACAGATGTAAAAGTATTGGGCAGTGGATGCTCAGTGGTTAAAGCTTTGGGCTTTGGGCTACTGATCAGAAGGTTTGTGAGTACAAATCCCAGCACTGCCAAGCTGCCGCTGTTGGCTCTTGAGCAAGGCCCTTACCCCTCAACGGCTCAAATGTATCCTGTCTCAATTGTAAGTCGCTTTGGATAAAAGCATCAGCCAAATGAGTAAATGTAAATGTATTGGCCACAACATGGACTATTGACTTTAATCTTTAAGTGAAATATATTAATGACTTGTCTTTAACTGTGCCCTTACCACACATTCCACACAACAAGCCTTTGTAAGTGGAGGGAAGGCTGACTTCAGCGTGGTGATTGCCATCAAAGCGAACACGCAAGCCAAAGCTTGTCTCCAGCACCACAAACTTCCCACTGAGGAAGATTTTTACACCATTCGTCAGCGTGATGGGCACAGTCACCTGAACTCCATTTACCTGTAAGAGAAAGGTATCTCGGTGGTGTTACTGGATAAACAAACAGATATGCAGTACTGAACTGTTTGATTTGCACATGACCTCAATTCAATATAAACTCTGTGAAATGCCTCTCACCTGGACCTTACGACCTTTGTCCAGGATAATCTTCATGCCATAAACATTAATGATGACTGATTTCACATAGGACACTTTTTTGTTAATGCCCCTATGTTCGTTCTGGGTGTCAACGGTGAAGTATGGCATTCCGGATGTTTCATTGCAGGGCTTGGTGAGGGTGTAGGAGCAGGTGCCCATGAAATGATGGACCTTCTTATCAAAGGAGGTGTAGTGGGGGTCCCCAGACACAGAGCAGATTCCTGGACCTGTAAGCTCTGTAAGAAAGGCAGATAGAACATGATTAAGCTAAACTGTCTTAAGTGTTAATACGTTTGTAAGGAGTATGTGCTGTAGGCATTTCTTATACCATTTGGTTTACAGATGTACTCTCCATTCTGAAGTTTGCAAGTCTCTGTAGGTAGACAGCTGGTGTTGGAACACTGAATGATTCTTCCACTTCGACACACACAGTGATGCTCACAGCCTTCCAGATACCAGCTCTCATTCACCTAGACAGTGCAAAAGAACACTTACTGGTCAATTAGTGATCAATATAAAATTATATGATTGTGTTATATTATTCTATATGGTTAGTTAATTAATTTAAGTATAGTCAGAATGTATGTGTCTGTTTGCATGCCTGTGTGTGTGTTGTGTGACACACTCACAGGGTGGTAGGAGCCTTCAGGGTCCACACAGCCACAGTCTTTGAGAGGCACACACTTGTTGTTGCTCAGGACAAAGCTGGGGTCACACTCACAGCCTTCAACACACTTCAGTCCACAGCCAGGTGGGCCGCTTATACCCACACATGTCTCTGGACATGAACTCACACACATGGAGTAGTGGCTGTTAGGGGGACAAACCAGAGCTGTGGAGAAAAAAGAGAAAACAATCAACTTACCACAATATACAGAAAACATGGGGAACTTTAGCACATTCCTTATCTTTGTCTTTTATACCATTCATGGTCTACAATATTAAGTATATCCTTAGATTTTTAACTCACATAAAAACCATACAGTGACAAGGGACTTAAGAGTAAGTTAAAATAGTTTACAGCCAGAAAGAGAGACCTTCTTGTTATTGAGTTAAGCCATTTCAAGTCAAGTCACTGAATGTGGGTGTGTACAATTGTACTTGTGAATTGTATACTTCTCAATTAAGTGGGAGGTGAGACTCACGGCAAAAGTCTGGCTCCCTCCACTGGTGCACTGGTGCTCCTGCACTGAGGCAAGCATCAGTATAAGCCTGGAGCTGGTCACACAGGGTCTGCAGCAGTCCATCATAGCGACACATATCAAACACACAGCTCTGGAAGAACGGCAGAGGATCCACCACCTTTATACAATCTCTATGTGTGTGAGGGGGATAAGGAGAGAGAGAGAGAGAGAGAGAAAGAATGGACAATAAAGTTAAATGCAACATTTAATAAACAAATTTTGACATAGCTCAAATTCTCAACATATATTCCTAATAATACTCAAAGTACAGGAAGATATAACACACATATATCCTATGTGGCATGCCCACAACACTCCATTTCGCCAAAATACTCATGTATTGTGCATTTTGTAATGTTTAATGAAGTCATTTTCACACTTGCATCATGTTTATCCATACATTTTGTTGATGTGTTTAATATCATCGGGCTACCAGTAGATCATCACAACATTATTTCTCCAGGTATTTTTTCAGCCAGTTTCAGTATGTGATGAGTGATCCTCTTGAAATCTATTTATGTGAGATTTGCTCACCTGAATGGTCCGCTGGTGTCAGTGATTTTTCCACATTTCTCTGGTTTAGATACTTCAGCCTCAAGACTTGGGTCACATGGTGGGTCAGGTGTGACATCAGGTTCGCACCTAAAAACACATCATGGATACCTTTTACATCCTCTTACACATAAAGTATTCCAGTGATGATCAAATATATGTTCATCATTTTAATCAATCATATAATATGTGAAAATAAACAAAATTGGTCAGACAGAGGAATCACACACAGAGAAAGAAAAACAGAATAGACTAACGTTTCGTCTTCATCTTTATCAGTTTGCCAACTGTTGCCGAACTGATCTGAGCTGCCAGCCAGGGAACCATCCGGCTTGGTAAAATCATTGTTGGGGTTTCCGTTATAGTCTCCACACAGACCACACATTTGATCATAGTAGGTACTAAAATAGAGAGAGAGAAGAAAAAAAGGTGAGAGAGCACAATATTACGATAACATAAGGAATATCATTAACCAAGAGACCTTTTCCAACATTATTTGATTTGGTCTGCTTCTCTTTGCAAATACCAGGAGCTTAGTGTTTCCTTAAAATTTTTATTAACTGGAGTTCAGGAATTTGTCCCACATGCTAAATGTTGAACTTATCCACTGTGAATGGTGTAACAGCTTTCCCTGGATTAATGTTACAATGTATGTATAAAGCAGCCAAGTATTCGTTGGCTTTAAAATATCCCTTCAACTGCTTACCTTGCTTTGTTTTTTAACTTAAACTCAAACACTTAAAGCTGAATTTTACATTTTACATTTTACATTTACAGGGATGAGCCTTGAAAGCTCATCCCTGAAGCAGTACCTGGGCACAGTGATCTTAGCGTAGTGGTTGCCATCCCAGCGCACTTCCAGGCCAAAGGGAGTGGTGAGGATAACATACTGCCCAGCTGAGGTTAAAGAGATTAGTGGAGAGGGAGAATGGGGGAGGGCTACTTTCCGTCCGTTCACCTGCAGTGGTGGAGAAGATTTAGTGAGAGAGAAGGAGGGAGAGAGAGAGAGAGAGAGAGAGAGAGGGAAAGAGAGAGAGAGAGAGAGGTGAATTCAAGGGATAAATTGTCTATTTAAGATTCTACGGTTTACTTTGAAGTAATGGATTAGAAAATTATATTTGTTCTGCAGATTTAGACATAAGGAAAGTAGAAGACATTGTATAGGACAAGATGAAGATATTAAAGGTGTGGTGCATGGAACATATTGTAAATATAGCAGGAATTGAAAAAAAGAACAGGATCACAAGAGGCTGTTTTCCCACTGACCAGAGTAGTTCTGCTCTTCATCATCGTCACAGTAATGCCATTGACAGTCACATACAACTTCCTGAGATAAGATACACCAGAGATTCCTCTCTTCTCATTCTTTCCCTCCACAGAGAACCAGGGGCCTGCAGAACACACAGTAATGACACTAAACATTTAACTTCCATCAGTGTAGAAGTGTCCAAAACCTTCAAAAACATGTTTTTATGGATTTTGGATAGAGTGGACTACCTTAATAAAAAATGATGTGTGTGTATAAGCAATGCTAAACTGTTAAAATACAATTAAATAAGAGTGAATGTTTATGGAATAATTCTAGCACTCTCACATTGTTGTCGGCAATCCAGCTAGCTAGGATGGAAACAACTCACCAGTGTTGTTTCTGCAGGTGCGGGCCAGTGTGTAGGTGCAGGTACCCATAAAGGTGTAGAATTTACCATCAAAGGTGTTGTAATGGGGGTCACCAGAGATGATACAGTCCTGAGACCCTGGAGGGGAATAGAGCATGAAAAGAGTCACACACATTTGTTTGTAACATTCAATAAACTCTTTGTAAAAGTAGTAGCTCTTTTGCAACACTCACACAAAAGAACAACACTGTCCCAGACATTACAAAAATTATTGTTTGATAAAGTACTGACCAACTGGGTAACATCCTATTTCTCCTCCCTGCACACCACACTGCTGCATGGGAGGGCATTCAGCAGCACTACAGGTGACAAATGGAGGATCACATCTGCACAGCAGCTCACAGTCCTTAGTGTAGAACCTGTCTCCAGGCTAACATCCAGGGAGAGAAGGCAGAACATTTAAGACAACTGTACACTGAATTCATTATCTGACTTAACAAAGAAATACTGACCAAGACTGATCTCTCACTCACCTGGTAATATTGTCCATTATGCGTGCAGCCACATGTGTCTTGCTTCACACACTTGCCAGCACTGAGTATGTATCCAGGGTCACACACACAGCCCTCAGAACACGGTCCAGTGCACTGACCGGGTGGGGGAGAGGTACAGGAGGGCTGGCAAGGGGAGACGCAGGAGTCGTAGTGACTGTTGGGTGGGCATTTGAGAGCTGAAGAAGAACACAAAGCTTTACTGTAGCATTCCTACTTGTTTTAAAATAATACAATTATATACATTATGTGCATACACATCAGCGTTGCGTCGAAAAAGAGGAAAATAGAAAA
Organism: Olivaichthys viedmensis; assembly: GCA_028565825.1. Lineage (NCBI taxonomy): Eukaryota > Metazoa > Chordata > Actinopteri > Siluriformes > Diplomystidae > Olivaichthys > Olivaichthys viedmensis. Next base: position 9,518,350 of record JAOUQW010000040.1, on the reverse strand, counting down.
AGACAAAAATGAGACTAAGTTTAATTTTATGTTTTTTTGAGACTTACGGCAGAAAGTGCTGTTTCTCCAGGGTCCGATGCTGACACCACGATCCTGACACTCGTTTACGTAGGTTTCAATCGCCTCACACAAAGCAGAGTGAGGGCCGTCCAACGCACACAGGTCAAACACACAGTTTTTGAAAAAGCTCTACACAAATACACACAATTGAAAGAAAGGGGACAGTGTTACTGTTAAATGACTAAAGCAGACTGACACTCAGCTGGAAATAGTCTGGTCTGATTAACTCACATTAGGATTGACTTTTCTGTGACAGACAGCAAATGGGCCTTTGCTGTCTAATATGATACCGCAGTAAGCGGGACTCTCGTAAAGGTCATGTTCCGTTTCTGTGCAGCCAGGGCTTGGGTCGACTGGGATCTTATTGCAGCTGAGAAGTAAATGGAAATAAGAGTTAGTCTTCTTCCAGCTCCATGAACAGACAAAGGAAGAAGGAATACCAGATTCCTCAGTATGTACAATACAAAACCAGTGGCTCACTCAGGGTCTGTGTTCCAGCTGTTGCCAAACTCATTTGGACTGTTCACCAGTTCACCAGTAGGGGTACGGAAGTCATCCAGGAAGTTGCCATTATAGTCTCCACACAGGCCACAAAGCTTGTCCTGATAGCTGCACAAACACACAAGCACATTACATGAGTATGATGCACTGGACACATTACCAGGACATTGATCATTATCACTGTAACACAACACTCACTCTTTGATGACTTTGATGTCTACAAAGTGGTTTCCATCGTAGCGAACAGTCACACCAAACTTCATGGACACTGTGTAGAGTGTCCCATGTTTAAAGATGTCTACTCCAGGAACAGGGCTCAGTGGAATGTTCACATTGGTCCCATTCAACTGAAAAAAGATGGAGAAGAGTATTCAGAAATCTACTTTCTCACAACATTACTGCAGAATACAGCGTTCACTTCTATTACTTTCTACAATAATTCCTTCTCTGTTCCCTCACCTGCACAATTCCTCTTTTCAGGATGGACACCTTCACTCCCAGAACATGAACGTGGACAGCACTCACGTAACTGACCGTGGGAATGTTGAAGCGATTCTCATTGTCAGCATAGACAGCAAAATAGGGCACGTCTGTGCTGTTGCATGGCTCAGACATCAAGTATGTGCAGTTGCCCATGAAGTCATAGTTGCGCTTGTCAAAGGTGGAGTAGTGGGGGTCAGATGAAGCGATACAGGTGGAGGTGCCTGTGCATGCAAAAGGTAAACAGCTGTTAAAGACCTGAGTAGCATACAATTGAAAGAAAGAAATTAAGCTTCATTAAAAATCTTGTTAACCTTTTCTTAGTATAACATCCTATAAAGACGACATAATTCAATATCACAATTACAAGTAAGAGATTCCAGTTTTCCACCACACCTTTAGGATAGCAGCCATGGATTCCTCCCACTTGCCGGCATTCTTCTGTGGGGTCACAGGTGTTATCCACACAGCTCAAGGTATAATTGCCCGCACAGCGACATAGCTTGGAGCAGCCATTCCCAAAAATGATCTCTCCGGGCTGAAATAAAATCCCATTCACAGAATTAATAGGGCTGCTTCATAGAGGAATGCAGATTTGCCATAATCAACTGTGTATTACATTTACCTCATAGTAGTTATTTTCTTCATCCAGACATCCACAATTCTCAATGGGAATACAGCGTTTTCCCCGGAACACAAAACCTGGCTTGCAGAAGCAGCCACTGATACAGGAGCCACTGCAGTTGGTGGAGGGTTCTTTACAGCTGGGAATGCAAGCTGGACCACACTCTATGTACTCAGCATCAACAGGGCACTTCACTATTTGTGGAGAGGAAAAAAGGTTAGAACATGTTTGTATTGCTGGGTATATGGTATAGTGGAAAATATAATTATTTTTACCTGGTGGTATTGTTGGTGGTGTAGAAGAAGTTGGTTTTGGAGTTGTGGGTTGTGGTGTTGATGGTCGAGCTGTTGTGGGTTTTGGGGTTGTGGGTTGTGGTGTGGAGGGCTTTGGTGTTGATGGTCGAGCTGTTGTGGGTTTTGGGGTTGTCGGTTGGGGTGTTGGAGGTTTTGTGGTATGTCCATCTATAGGTCCAAATTATTAGAAGAGGAAAATGCAGAGAGGTTAAGCCATATTTGTACTGTACTTTTTTTTATTTTAATTTGTCGATTAGATGTTGGTCATCTGAACTGCTGTAAAAATAAATGAATAAATAAATAAAAATTGACATTATAATATATATATATATATATATACTCATGTGTTTTGATGTTGATGTGTGCATACACATGTCGGTTTGTCTAGATATAAAATATACATTTTTTTAGTTTAACAACGTATGTGCTGTAGGTGTTATTTGTACCATCTGGTTTACAGATGTACTCTCCATCCTGAAGTTGACAGGTCTCTGTAGGTAGACAGCTGGTGTTGTAACACTGAATGATTCTTCCACTTAGACACACACAGTGATGCTCACAGCCTTCCATATACCAGCTCTCATTCACCTAGACAGTGCAAACACACATATACTGGTCAAATAGTCAGTGTTTAATTTAAAATTATTTGATTACAGGATACAATTATATGTAGTTATGCAATTCAGCTCAGTATAGTCAGAATGTATGTGTCTGTATGCATGCCTGTGTGTGTGTTGTGTGACACACTCACAGGGTGGTAGGAGCCTTCAGGGTCCACACAGCCACAGTCTTT
>JAOUQW010000040.1:9481812-9493310 GCA_028565825.1 Olivaichthys viedmensis | reverse complement strand
TAACATTCTGGATTATATGCAAATTGCCATCATAAAAACTGAGGCAGCAGACTTTGTGAAAATTAATATTTGTGTCAGATTTTTGGCCACGACTGTATGGGCCTTCCCTCAGGCAGGGTTTTTTTCCCGAGTCAGATGTACGAATAGTTCCATATAGAGCAAAGGTTAGCTTATCAAATAGAATGGCTCAGAAGACTCCTCCCTTGTGATCCTTTTCAAACATAATTGTGCTTGCAAACAAAATTGGACATGTTTTGTTACTCTACGTACTACAAATAGCCAAATCTCACACATGTGAAACCTGAAAGCTAAATGAGCCTAATAAAAATACATATTGTTTCACTATTAATTCAAATCTGAGAATATTGTAAATATAAAGCAAGAGAACTACTATAGCAAATGATTTGAAATCATATTGAGACTAAAGTGCTTCTTCTTTTTTCGCTGATTTTGAAAAATAGACATTTCTATGACCCGTACATCCCTGCTATACCTGGATTGGAGAAGTTCAAAGGTATGTGTACCTGCAGTGCACTGCAGCGTTATATAATATGAACATCAGTTTATATATAGATTGCTATAGGTTACTATCTTTTCTAGTTGGTACCTGTCATTTATCAGTATCAATTGCTATCTTTTCACTTTGTAACGTGTTGTAGGATTGACACATGGCTCACTGACCAATGAAAATTCTTATCAAAACTTTCATGATTAGAAGTTCAATCCATAAAGTCTTATCTTATTACATAAGGTTAAGGGGACTTTGATCAGTATGACGATATAATGATTAACCCAAATGGGGTGTACTTTACTTCTTTATTTAGAAGTGTCATTCTAGGCAATAGACTAGGATTTGAGGAATGTTTGAGTAAAATATGCCACCTTAGCCTTGTGTTTGATTACTGTTGTACTCTGAAAGATTCCGTTCAACTTATGAAAACCAAAAAAAGAGTCTATTTGCATCAATTTTGCCTTATTCTGTCTTTTGGCAGATGCATGTTAGATATTTTTACATGTATAATACATGTAGGGTAGCCAAAAAAAAAGCAAGAATCTAATGTCGTGTGAGAACTTGGTTGCTGAGGTAAAGATTAAGGTTAGGTTTAGGTGTAGGCATAGCATTAATTAGTTACAGTAATCATTAGGTCAATGGAAGGTCCTCACAAGGATAAAAAGACAAGTGTGTGTGTGTGTGTGTGTAGGTATGCTGATGCATAGCCATGATTATCGCAGCGCAGAACCCTTTGCAGACAAGTCGGTGGTGCTGCTGGGTGCTGGTCTGTCTGGGCTGGACATTGCTATGGAGCTTTCGAGTGTCAATGCTAAGGTATTTCACCACATTCTTTCACCTGAGCATTTCTGCCATGTTACTATACCAAGACATATATCAACGTATATCAACATGTTAATGAATTTCATGTGTCGGTCCTCCGATTCTCTTGATGTGTCCTGAACATACATGATTATAAAAATTTAATTTACTCACGCCATGTGATTTATTATATTCTCCAACTAGGTGATCCTGAGTCATGGTCAGCAGCCCTTGACTTGCCCCCTTTCCCGAGGAGTGGAGCAGGCTCCTCCAGTAAGCAAAGTGCTGGAGGATGGTACTCTGGAATTTCAGGATGGGAAGCAGGCAACACCAGAGGTGTTTTTGCTCTGCACTGGCTACAACTTTACCTTTTCTTTCCTGGATGAGCAAGTGGGGGTGCGGGTGAAAGAGCACCTGGTCTATCCACTCTACAAGTTTCTGGTGCCTCCTGCCTATCCATCACTCTTCATTGTAGGCATCTGTAGAGCCATATGCCCCTTTCCACACTTCCACATGCAGGTGAGTTACAAACTCTCACAGTCTTGCACTAAGAAACCATTGTGATTTTTTGGTAACACACCTTGTTTAACTTTTGAACAGCGTTGTCCTTGATGGGTTTTTTAAGCTAAGAGTTTTTACAGATTGAGTTCTCCAGTGTCTATGTCAGTACTAATGTTTGTTAAATTTTCTGTAAAGACAAAACAAAAAAACACTACAGAAAGGACAATTTTTTGCCACATGGACCACTCTGATCACTGAACAAATGGGGCTCTTGTACATCTTAATTACACTGCAAATTATATTCTGTATCAGACTACATTATGGAGTTTTCATTCTATCTATACTGAGATCCTAGCAACCACCCCCTTTTTTAGAGGCACAAAGAAGCAGATATGGGTCAGCTTTTGTAAAACTTTGTCAGATTAAGATTTCAGTTATTTGCACAGTACTAATAGACTTTTCTGTCATTCTGGCGTTTGATTATTTGTCACCTCTCACTCTTTGTTCTCTTGCTGCTCTTTACCCCTCTTCTCCTTTCCCTACTCTTATTCTTTTAGTCTCAGTTTGCCATCTCCGTGCTGGATGGCTCATTCCCCCTCCCATCGCGTGAGGAAATGGAAAAGGACATTGAGTTGGACATGGCCGCTCGTCGAGCTCGTGGTGTCACTACCCGCCACATCTTGAAGCTAGACTCAGAGCAGTGGGCCTATAATGACCATTTAGCCCACTTGGGTGGCTTCCAGCCCCTTCCCCGTTACTGGAGCAATCTGTATGAGTCCAACAAGGTCTTCCGTGCCCGGGATATGCTCAACTACAAAACATACAACTATACTGTACTTGATGAGACAGAGTGGATTGTGCAGAATCTGCAACGACAACAGTTGCAGAAACCACAACTTAAACATATAGAATTCGATTAGCATGGGAGTTCGATTATACTAGTCAGCCTAATTGAAAATCAATGCTTATGCAACTCCTATTCATGACTGAGATGGTTAAAGAAGTTATGTATGTTAGTGCTCATTTTATGTACCTGGAATACAGACCAGATTGATGATTAAAATTAAAATAAAGGCATTATTCTGTTTCTTTCTGCAGTCTTGCAGAAGATAAAAACGTTGTTTTCATTCTACCTTTGGCTAATTAACGTTATGATATCATTGCCACCCAGACAGTAGGGTTTGGATCAATTAGGTGGTGACTGAGTGTGCTTGTGATAGCGAAAAGGCACCGCTGGGATTCGAACCCAGGATCTCCTGTTTACTAAACAGGCGCTTTAACCAACTAAGCCACGGCGCCTCCAGCACATATAGCTCAGCTAATAGGCCAAAGGTTGAAGTCCGGTTTGTTATCTGAACTGTAATGCACAGTCAACTAAAAATGTGAGCTTCAGTCAGAAATAGATACGAAATTACTAAATACCTGCTAAATATTTTGCTGGCTATATTAAAGTTGTATTTATTCCCAGATGTCTAAAACTAGGCCTAATGCTCCAAAAGTCAGATAACTAACAAACATATTTAGTCCACAACCATTTTAATCACACACCTATGGAGTCAGAATCATGGCTTTATATGCATTTGAATTTGAATGTTATTATTTTGAATTTGCATCGTATCATCTGAAATTGAATTATGAACTGAAACTGAACTGCATGCTTAAGGGTGTGAAATTCAAAATCTTGAAATTCAAAAAGCATTCAGTCTGGCCCGTGCATGTTCCGACCAAAGCATTTTTAATGTGTAAAGAAATGCTGGGAAACAAAATGTTTACGACGTGTTTAATGAAGCCACACAACCCAGTTCTCCAGCAACATTTCTCTAACCCTCCAGGCAAACGGTCTACCGTAAAGCGCAATGTACACGCGCACCCTAATTCTCAAGGGTAGATCGGTTAACCGGGCTTTTCCGAAGTGCAGATGGCGTGACTGCGGTTCTTCACCGAGGTTTACTCTTTGGTTCCCTCTAAAGACCATGTAGAAGTGTTCGTGCAATTGCTCCATGACTGCTGCTGTTGAGCATCTCTGTTGAAGCACGACATTTCCTTTGATTAACGTTCAGGCGTACAAAAAAAACTAAATAATAATAAATCATATTGAGAAACAACTGCTTATCTGTTTTATTTTTTCATTTTGCTTACATGCTTAACAATGAATTTAACTCGTTTTCTGCTGTTTTCTGTTGCAAGAACCTAAATTGAGAAAATTGTTTCGTTTTTTGTTTCCCAACATTCCTTTACAAAAGCACACGGGCCCAGTCTCTCGATTAATTCCCATTTTTAAATTCAAGGTCAAAATGACAGCCGGGTTACTTGCAGGCAAAAGCAGTCGAACACAGATCCCCCTCCCCTCACACACACACACACACACACACACACACACACACTGCAGCAGCAGCACAGTAGGCAATGTTTGATGTGAATGTGAGTGAAGCTGGATCTTCCTTGTCACGATTTACAATATGAAAAATGTTGTTTCCTCAGCCACATGATGGCAGAATCATGTAAACTAAAAGCATAACTGATGTGAACGCTTTATCTGACAAAACTGAGGACACAGAAATGCTATAATTTTAACATGGAATGTGTGGCCTGGATGGAGCAGTAGAGAAGACTTAATTATCACTATAATCTAAAAAAATTAATTGTCGGGAACAAAAGAAATCTAATGTTTCTAATGTGTTTAGAAATGGCATTGTACACCGCATACTGCACCATTAAATACTGTATACTACATACTATTCATCGTCCAATTAGGGCCTATTATCTGGTATTGGGGAGAACGGGGTTGGCTGGCACAGTGTTAATTTCCGGGTCAGTAGGGGAAGCTCTCACAAAAATGTAAGATAAAAATGCCCTCTTGATCAACATTCATCCATTTTGTCAAGAGCTCTGAACGTTACAATCTGTTAAGGTGGAGGTAACTTTTTGATTTATCCGTGTCAAAACAAAAACAATGTCTCCCTGAGTAAATATATTAGGCCTATAGAAATGTTTTAAAGAGAGATATTGAAAATATATGAATTTTAGTTAGTAGAAATGACAATCAGCTATATTTTGATATATGATTTGAAAGCGAAGGATAAGTAATGCTAGCTAACATGAAGTAAATACGGAGTTGTGTCCTGATGTGGGTGGGGTTGGTTGGCACATGTGTCAGCCTGCCCAAGTGTAGGACTATTGTCACACACATATATTATTTTATATTATTTTATATTATACACTGCACACATACTAAATAGCATACTAAACAACACACAGCTAGAATGCAGTACTGTACTATATCACTATTTATATTACATTTACATTTCATTTGTAACAAATCGTATTTTTCTTATTATTGTTCTTTAATACATCTCTAAAACTGCTTATTATCATCTGAGACACATAGTCAAAATAAAAAATATGCTAACCCTACATGACGCTGAGAAACTAGTGCATGCTTTCATAACCTCTAGATTGGACTATTGTAACGCGTTGCTTGCAGACTGACCTCCTGTCTGTTTAAAGGAAGAGTTCAGAATGCAGCCTTCCGTGTTCTTACCAGGAAAAGAAAGTCAGAGCACATTACCTCGGTTCTATTCAAGCTACACTGGCTGCTTATTAAGTTCCGCATTGACTACAAAGTTCTACTTGTGACATTTAAATCTCTAAATGGTTTTGCTCTGGCGTATCTTGCTGATTTTCTGAAGCAGTATAGCCCATCCCGAGCACTTCGTTCAGCTGAGGCAGGTCTACTGGTTATCCCGAGCAGCACTCACAGCTCAGCCGGTGGAAGATGTTTTTCTTATTTTGCCCCTAAACTCTGGAATAGTGCTCCAGAGAATGTTCGGAACGCTCTATAGGTGTTTTTAAATACAGATTAAAAACATGTTTAATTTAGCTTATTCATAGCCATTGGGTCTTTTATCTTGTTAAATAGACTTTTCATAGCTCGTAGTACTTCTCATAGATTTATAGTTAATTAATTAGTCAATTCGTTATTGATTGTACATTGGTTCTTTAATGTGCTTTATCATAAATACTTTTTGACTTTCTAATCTTTTTGAGATCTTAAACGCAAAATGAAAAGTGCTATATAAATAAAGATTATTATTATTATTATTATTAAGGAAATGATTAATAAATTGTTTTCTCCATGGGTTTACACACATTTTACCAGCAGATGTAGCCAGTGTGCAGCATTTATCATTTTGAAGCGATTTGTTCAATTGGTTCAAAGCTTCATAAAGCCTCATTCCTCCCTTCTCTAGTAGTATGTGGCCATTCGTAAATCCAGATTTTTAAAATAATATTAACTGATTGGATTTACACCCAACCTTCTGAAGCTAAAACTTGAATAGGACATCACATGGGGTCTCCCAGTTCTTGGCACATATCAACGAAGGTTGCTATCACAGAGAAATCCACTCATATTTGATTGTTTTGTCAAAGATCAGGCATGACATCTTTTATGCCCTCAGCTCAAAAGTATCGTGACTGAGTGTGTTGAGCAGCCATGGGCTGTGGACAGCTATTACATTAACACCATCTAAAGCTAGGTGGGATGGGTTGGGGTGCAAACAGTGTAAAAATACCCTCAATAGTACAGCTATGGTTCTCAAGTCTAAGTATGTACCTTAAATGGTTTTAAAAGTACACTAGATTCACTTTCCTAGTTGAAAGATAAATGCTCAAGGAACAAAAGATATTCCCTTGAGGGTACCACCCCAGTGACAGGCATACAGTACAGTTTTTTACGTTTAGTCTGCTACAGCAGTAGAGGTCTGATACAGCAGTAGAGTCTGCCTTTCAGAAACAAAAAGGGGTTGCTGGCCCTCTGTTAGGGTGTATGACCACGACTAGTTAGTCAATATCAGAAAAAAAAGACTGACGAAACATTGTTTCCCTTGACACTATTCAAGACAGAAATGAAAATGTTGTTGCATATTGATAGGAATCCTTGCACATGTAAACTTATGAAAGGTTAAGGTCACAGATGAGGGCAAACTGGTTGTGACTATTGACAGCCACAGTCATAACAGCATGGTGGTGGTAACACTTTCATAGTACTGTTTAAATAATTTATGCCACATTTCTCTACCACTAGATATCTAACACTTAACGGTGCACCCCATAAACTGTTTAGTATGGTTGCTGTGAGAAACCAGCGCAAAGATTCGCTCGGGGCCCAAATGTTAACAAAAGACTGTCAAGGCAGCAGCCTACATCACAGATGTTGAAATCATTGAATTAGTGGTCACACACACACACAACCGCATACACACACATGCACACTTACTCATCCTGCATATCTAAAACCCACAGAGATGTACTAAAATAAAATCTGGCTCATGGTTCTAATGCTTTTTTATATATGTAAGCAACTCTCACTTCAGAAGAGCCACCGGAAGCCCAGGAGTCTATAGTTCATGACTGTCTATTATTGTTATGGCTATTGTTACACATTTTACATGGCTTTTGGTAGGGTTGAGGGATTCTTGATGTCAATTTAAACATTAAACTGTCCTGGGCCTTCTAGAAGTTTAGTAACTTGCAGCGTGCCAACACTTGATCAGAAGCAATAATGTTAAAAAAATTCTGAAAGCTGTGGCCTGAGATGTAGTGACAACATTCTCGACATCATTAAATATCACAGACCTACTTCTTATAATGTATTTATATGAAAGAACAAAGGAAACGAAAGGTCACTGTCAGAAATGAACAGGCTTTATATTTTTGCCTTGTGAATTTTTTTTTCTTAGGTCTCTGGTATTCTAATAAACAAGGCTTACATAGGAATGATGATATTTAATTTATTTTAATTAAATTCTTGAATGCTTGAAGCAGTATTATGAGCTGTGGCATCATTGCATCAAAGCTGAAGATTCAGATGCATCCTTGATACAGCATGAAATGAATGTGGCATGTACTCCAACTGTTGAAAAAAAACATCTAGTTATCTTACTTTAGGGTTGAAAACCTTTTTTTTTTTTTAAACCCATATATTCACACACACACACACACACTCTCTCTCTCTCTTACTCTCTCTCTCTCTCACTCTCTCTCTCTCTCTCCCTCTCTCACTTCCTCTCTCTCTATATATGATGAATCTCTGAAATTCAAGAACTGCTAATCACATGGGAGCTTCCTGTAAAACCCCTTTCAAACCATAACTATTAGTGGCGTCATTTCTGGAAATGTCTGTGCTCTTAAATCAAATGAAATACATATTACTGCACAGTGTTAATTTCCGACAGTGACCTTTCGTTTCCTTTGTTCTTTCTTCATCTCTAGTCCGATGAGCTTCCTGCACCTAAATAATTTACATAAATATGTAATTGGATAATAATTTTGCTGGGTCCGCCAGTGGACGACCCTGCTCTAAATGATCTTATTGAGATTTTCTGGAATAAGTTCCTAACCATGTCAGCTGTTGTGGGTCAAATTGTGGTGCACGGAAACTTCAGAGGAATCATGATATCAATTTCCTGTACAGTGCATTCTGGGATATGCATTGGACAGTTTTCCATTGTTATCTTTAGATGTGAGGTCTCGGAAAATAGTGTCATCATCGGTACTTGTTCTAAATCTAATAAAAGAGCCTTACTGTAGTGACTCAGGCAGTGTGTTTTCAATATTGAACTCTATAGTTTTGGTGTTTGTTATTTTGGTATGCCTTGAGGCTAAATCTCACAATTTACACGTTGCTTGACATTTGACTTTTTTTAAATAAAATTTTAGGGGGGTTCTTTTTACAGTACTGCCTGTACACTCTTATAGAAAGAGGGTTCCTCAAGGGTGCTTTGGATAGTTAAGGGTTCTTAGCTTACTATATGGGTTCTACTTGGAACCCTTTTTTTAATACTCTGTTATAGGGTTCTAGATAGAAGTGTTTCCCCAGAGGGGCAAACCAAATAACTCTTTGTGCTTTCTTAGAGTGTAGTATGGAATTCCCATTTGTTATTTGATTTACTATCCACCTGTGGATTCCAAGCAGCAGCTCAGAATGATGAAGCTTCAAAGAAATAACTTTTGCGTGTTGAAAACTTGAAAAGAAGAAAAGAGAATGCATGACTGTTCTCATCCATGACATATAGTTTTTGCAACTAGTGTCCTGTGACACTTTGTGGTTTCTGTTGAAATTGAATTCAGAGTAGGTGTTATCTTGACTTTTAGTTTACGTTTCTCTGGTGCATTTAGAGTATAATTTAGATGAACAGATTGCGTTTTTGTTGTGTCCTGATGACTGGGTTGTTATTCTGTTTGTTAACCAGTTTATGAAGGTTATGCCAGCAGCCTATATAACACCAAACAAGTGACATGGCTGAAAATGTTAGACTAGTTTCACAAGCCCAGAATTAATTGAAGTGATGGCTTAGACATGGCTTATATATCCTGAAACCACATGACAGTTGAGCGAGCAGAGTCAGTCATTGACACTGAGAAGGAATCCTGCTGCTAAATTCCCTCTAGATGCCCCAGTCAGCTTCCAGACAGGAAAGTTATTGAACAGCTCTGCGTTCTGTTTATTCAGTTCATAAAATTAAACAAAATTGTGTATTTGTTGAAAGTATTTAAAACATAGCTGTGAATGACAATTTACGCCCAAACAAGCATTCTGAGTAGTTTTTATCCCTCTAAAACAAGTTGTCCTCCAGAGCGGTAAGGCATAGTGTAGGCCCACATTTCGTTAAAAATTAACCACAATTATTAAATTATTGAAAAACAAACAAACCTTGAAGCTCATTCAAGAGAAATAAAGAACTTTTTCTGAATTTTATGAACTGAATGCAGAGGTACACAATAACTTTCTTGTCTGGGAGCTGACTGATGTGTCTTGAGTGAATTTAAGCAGAAATAGTGGGAGTATTAAGAGGCACACACTGATGGCATGAGATGGCAGTGACTTGTTAAAAGGAATGTTGTTCCCAGAAATAGCAAAGGGATGTTGCGCCAGAAACATGTCCTAGTTGAGAATTACACCTTCAAGCATTAATATTGGTATTGGCCTGATACTCCCTAAGGATTATTTATCAAGGGGCTTGATTCCCAAATGCTTCATTTGTATCTGCACTGTGGAACTGCTATTATTGGATAAGCATTGTCAGTGGAATATATGAACTATGGGGATGACACACACAGGATAGAGTTTTTATGGCCTTAACAGGAAAACACACGGAAAAAGATGAGACAGGCGTGTGTCATAAATGAGAGTGAAGGTGTTCAGGTTTAGAATGAGAATGATCCTTTAAAGCCCTAAATATGATATTTTAACTATAATTTCATATAAACCGATGTCAAGTCAAACTGCACACACTATTTAATATACAGTAAATCTATATATAAAATATAATATAAATATCCAATTTATATATACACTAATAGATGCTTGTACAAGAGTGCAATTAACTCCAGAATAAATAAAGATATTATGTGCACAAATCAAAATGAACTAATACTGACATTTAATATTTATTTAAATTCCATAGTTATTGTCCAATATGCTCTATAAATAGCCCCAGGCTACTTTGTTATGTAGGTTATTTTGTTTGTTTACATTTTTGTGTATTACAAATTAGTAGTATATTGCATAATTGGTGGTGTATATGTGTGTGTGTGTGTGTTTGACATCCTCAAGCACATTGTAAAGCGATATTCCGATTTCCCTTGCCTCAAGAGGGCCTTTGGTGTAGAGCTGGAACACTGTGTACTCTTTGTTTATAGTCTGTTTCGCAGCAAAGCATGAGGAATCAGAAGGAACATAGTCACGCCACAGTGTTCTTTGTGGGAATATCACCCTTGGAAACGTGCAAATCTGAGCATGTAGTTTGTTAGTGTACACCATTAGAATGCTTACCTAGCACCACTTGGCTGATTATATGAGTCAGTAGTCTTAATTTACTGGACAACATGCTGGTAAAGATATGTATTGTGGTGCAAATGTTCTGTGACTTGCTAATGTAATTTGCTGTTCAGTGAGAGTTGCCAAAGGAATATGATGACGTAATAAAATTCTTGTCAAGTCATGTTTTACATGTCTTATATACAGTATATCACAACAGACTGAACTAGTACAAGGTAGTAAGAAGTGGCTGTACTCCATGTTGCATGTTTGTTTGTGTGTGGGTGTTAAATTGTGCATAGGTGTACAGAATGTGAGAAAACCTTTGGGAACCCTTTTAATCTGGATTTCTGAATGAATATTATAATCTCTATTATAATAAATGTCTATTATAATAAATAAAGACAACAAACACAACATTTTGCCATATCTTTATTGCACAAATGATCGAGATAATCAAGGTCATTAATAGGAAAATTATGTGACCTTTTTTGTAGCCGGAATAACTAAATGCTTTTTGTAGCAGCTGTATTAGTTCTGTGCAGTGACTATGACGTATTATGACCCATTCCTCTATACAAAACTGTTTCCGTTTATGTATATTTGGTGCAATAAAAGCTAACAGGCTAAATAAATTCATCAACATCAAGTAGGTGCATTTTGTCACTGGATTGAATCTAGACTCCCTGGAAGAGATGTTCAAATAAATAACTATTATGGACAATGCCTCCCAACCTATTCTTTTATTTATTTATTTATTTATTTGAAAAAAATGTTTTTGTCATTCCTCCATATACCTCGTATACATTGAAATAAAATGTCGTTTCTACAGGACCATGGTGCAACACGCAACAATACAGCAGC
>JAOUQW010000040.1:9469652-9481712 GCA_028565825.1 Olivaichthys viedmensis | reverse complement strand
AACTGAATTGAATTGAATTGAATTGAGAGAGAGATTCGGGAAAGAGAGATAAATAGACCACGGTTTTGGATGTTTTTTTAATTTTTTTATATAGTTGTACATTTCGATATATGCCTCCAATAAACGTTTTTACGTTGACGCTTTTTCTGCAGACGCAGACGCAAACAGCTTTCCAGTCCCGTTACCACGGAAACCGGACTCGGCCTACGAGTTTGTCATGGCAACAACGCCCTGTCCGCGCCAGCCTTTGCCACCCGCTATCGCAAAGACAAGGACGAATTCAACACTAAAACGCCACACTGTCGCTTGCACACAGAATAGCAATTAAATCCGCCGTAAACACATAAATGGCGGCACGAAGGCGTTTCTCCTGGTAACCGAGCCGTGAAATGAATTTCCTACACGAAAGGAGCCTGTTAAAGCGGTACTGCGCAGTGCGCATGCGCGTCGGAGGCGCTGACGCTTCCGTTTCAATCTGCTTCAATGGCGCTTTCGAGCTAGAAAGTGTGAAATGGACATGAATAACTAGCATCCCGTGTTTCTGAATTAAATTAAAAAAATAAGAGAGAGAGAGAGTTGTAGCATATTGCGATAGCACAGGACACTCTTGAGAAGCTGAGAAAATGGTAAGTTCATGCGCGTACCGCAACCAAGCGAGGCTTTGTCAGCTAACGTTACCGGATGAGAAATAGCTAACGTTACTTAGCTAGCTCGTCCAGGTTCTAATGAAACCGTGAGAAGCGCTTGTAGTCAAGCCTCTGGTGCTAGTGCTGTGGCTAATGTGAATATTGTATGTCTAGTGCTGCAAGTTATTTAGCCGATTGTTTGGTCTTGTTGGCGTGTCTATATAGGCGAGAGGTCAGTTTGATGTGTCGAATGTGTCAACGTTGTATGTGTCGATAGCTGGCACAAAACCTGTGAACTCCTTCCCTCAGCTAGCTGAGCTAGCTAATTACCTGGTTAGATTAGCCACCTAACTTTTAGCTGACTAACTTTTACCTTAGTCCGTTTCCGTTGCGGTTTGACAGTGTCGGTTTGGACAATTTTAGAGCATTTTAATGTTGTTATTTTCGTTTTTAAAACTCTTTCTTTCTATGTGCTCTTGAGTTATTCATCAACAAAAGCCCGGAAACGATGGTGTTGTTTCACTTTTCTGCAGAAATCTGTGTATGTGGTTCACGGAACGTTGCACTCATTTGTAAACCCAATAGTTTCTTTTGCAGCTTTTTTTTTTGGGAGGGTGAAAGGTACGTAATCAGTCTTAACAGCTTGCTAAGGCCACAGTCCTTATAGTGTGTAGTATAATGTACACTATACTAATAATAACTTTTAATAGTACACCTAGCTTAGACCTCCACTCATTGCCCATTTCCACAGGTGCACTTTGTAGGTGTGCAATTACTGACTGTAGCACATCTGTTGCTCTGCACAATGTGTCAGCTCCGCTCTACCCTGTCCATCAGTGGAAAGGGACCATAATAGGACCACCACTGACCAGATATTATTTGGGTGGTGGTCCCTTTCCACTGATGGACTGGGTAGAGTGGGGCTAACTTATTGTGCAGGGCAACAGATGGGCTACAGTCAGTAATTGTACACCTACAAACTGCACCTGTATGTAGATGTACCTAAAAAAGTGGCCACTAAGTAGGAGTCGGAGTAGTACGTGTTTTTTGTTTTGTTTTTTAAAACTGTACTCTAGTAATGTGAGAGTACAGCAGAACAAACTTGTGATAAAATGGGATAAACATTAGTACATTTCCACTGTCACAGCACACACTACCCAGTGTTTTGTCCCTTCTCATTATTTGGGAGGTTCATGGACATTTTGATAGAAATCCCTCAGTAACACCCACTTTACTGACACGTCGTACTGAGCCATACGTAAAACTTCATAACGTTTGATTCTTGAGCATGTTGTTAAAATTAATTTCTAATTGTTCTCAAATTAATGTCTGAGACCATAACATGTTTAACAGCTAGCTGTCCGTTGTCCACTGGCCCATCAGAAGCATACTAGTACTTTATAATAAGTGACACCTGTTATTTGTCATGGTGTTCATGGACAATTTGATAGAAATGCTTCAGTGCACCTGCAGCAAATAGTGAAGGTAAGATCCCACATATGATGCGTAGTACTGTTTGTTAGTAGATATACTTGATTTTGATGTACTAGAAATTCATTAATATGGAATTGCTCATCCCTGTTTTACAACTAGCCGCTTGTACCCCTCAGCAGCATACCCGCAAACCATAAGCGATGAGCTGTTTAAAAACGGACAAAACCCTTTAGTGCCAAAGGGCTGTTAACTGGCATGGTTAACTGCTGTTCATGCACCCATTATTTAGCTAGTCACCCTTTACAGTATGTAAACGGCCACTTGGGGATCTCCTTTCAGTGCATCATGAAGTCACTGAATATGAATCATCAATGTATTTTGCGAAACAAAACTAAACCTTAAAGACGTTGCAGTTTCCTAATCATTGACAGGAAGCTTTTATATGTGCTGCAGTTCACGCCAGATGCTGAGATGTTTATTGGAATATAAGCAACAGCTGAAATGGCAACTTCTGAGAATCCTTTCACAAGTCATCATGCAAAGTCATACAATTGGATGGAGAGGAAAAGTTATCAGTAGACTTTCCTGTATTTCAACAACCACACTGGCAAGGAAGTTATGTTCCTTATGTTCAAGAAGATAAGGTTTAATATGTGTCTGTTAAAGTAATTTGTGTTCCCTGGGCAACTGAATTTCTCCCAGATGTTCTTTTAAGATCATTTAACACTTCACGCCTATGTTTTCAGCATGGTTTGTCATACATTGTCCTTCATACCCTAACAACAGCATCACTGGTGAGAAAATGTTAGTATTCACCCAGCTTTGAATATTGTAGACCTTACATTTTGCTACAATTTAAGTTTGTTCTCCCTCTTTTTTTGTGAAACTAGACATACAAAAAAAACCAACAGAGAACCTTTACCGCTGTAAGTAAAATGATTAGATTAGCTGTAAACTGTGGTCTGGCTATGTTTGTACATATGTTTGTAGGTTTCGTGTTTTGCGTATATCAACAGTAGCTGTACAACAAATTTTAAGCTAATGTTTTGTTTCTGCATGCTATTTTGAAAAACTAACTACTGTGCTTTTAGTGGTAGCAATCAATTTCCAACCCAATTATGTACTGTATAAGTTATCACTGATTCGCCTTGATTTGTTTCCTAGTTGTCATTTATCCACGTGTTTGTGTGTTTGTTATAGATGAAATACTACTTAATGCTGGGAAATATAAATCTTAAATGAGAACACGTTTATTGACTGAAGTGACACATATAAGCGGAAGGTAGCCTTCGCCTCTTAGGAGGATGCTATTGTTGGCCATGGCCTCAATTTATTTATTTTTTCTTACACGCTTTATAACACTAGGCTAGAGAAGGATGGTAATTAAAAACCTGATATTCATATCAGTATGATACCTGGGATAAGGTAATACATTAATTAGCCAGAGTGAGTAAACATGCATCTGTGTGTTTTGGTCACACAGATTAGTCTATTTGGCATTGATAATATGAGCATTATTAATACATGTGTTATAGCATTGAATATAGCCTGTCATTTAACATGGTCTCTCTAAAGGGCTGTTTTTATATGTAAATCAAGTACTGCTACATATTTTTATTTATTTATACATCCCCAGTCCTCAAAGACTTATCAGTAAAAAAGTCTCTGTGTCTAATTCATGAGTTATGATCACATGGCATAGTTAGCAAATCTTTTAACGAGCTATTAGCGCATACATAAAGCTATATTATTTCTATTAGTGCCATGTGTGAAATCCAGGAATGCAGCACACGTGTTACTATTAATATTTTATTCTTAAATAAATGTAAAATATCAGTGACCAGATTTTTTTTATATTGACGCCTTCTAACAACTCATTCATTAATTTGTGGTTTTGTCATTTTTAATAGTACACCTTTTGGGTTGTGCTGTGTCCTATTTACCATCTTCGCACACACCTTAAAATGTAATGTGAAACATACTTGTCAGCTATGTGAAATTTTATGTTCTGTGTGCTATAGCAGTGTTCGTGACAGCGTAACAGTTATTGCCCATCTCGTCCCATACAGCCCACAGGTTCTCAGTCCAGGACCAGTTCGCATATTTACTCGGTCCCAGTTAATCAGAAGGTCTGCCGTCCTGGTTCAATGGTAATCAGGAGCTTGTACAGAACAACCCTGTTCTGTGTCTCCCCCTGGGGACTGAATTGAGAATCTCTGATCTAGATTACTAGTTGTGTTGAGCTATGAACGGAGTGAGCTTAATGAAGAATGGTGTATGTAGGCCAGAACCACAGGGAGTAATGCAGTGCTCTCCCACTCTCTCAAATATTTAACAGTTGTGAAATATAAAGGCCCAGCTCATAAAAAATTATGTTGAAACTGAGCTGTGAAGGAGCCAAAAGATCTAACATTTGTATTAGCCAAAGCTGACCATTTTCATCAGCAGGTTTCCTTTAAAGGCAAAGTTCAACAAAATTTACTTGATGTTTTAGATTACTTTAGTTTATTTGCACGGCAAGAACTATCCGTGGTCCAAATCTGTGCCAAGCTTATGAAATTGTTGAGTTAAAGACCCCCATTGAATCAAAAATAGCTGACTCTGATTATACATTTGTTAATTATTACTTTACCCCCACCCCCGTGTATCTTTGTAGTAAAGCTTCTAGGTTAGTAATCTTATGTCAGTAGGCATTGTCCTGACTTTTGTAGAACAGCTTGTTCTATAAGTGCTATACTCTGTTTTTAGTCTGCTTCATTCAGTTTCACAGGGAGTTGGAATTTTTTTCTGTTCTTTAAAAGGTGCTAATTAACAATCCTCTATTTGTCCGCTTTCTCTTTCTCTCTCTGTCTTTCTTTGTCTCTTTGTGTAGATGCGTTTTATGCTGTTGTTTAGCCGGCAGGGGAAGCTACGACTGCAGAAATGGTACACAGCCACAGCTGAGCGTGACAAGAAAAAGATGGTGCGAGAGCTCATGCAGGTGGTGCTGGCCCGGAAGCCCAAAATGTGCAGCTTCCTGGAGTGGAGGGACCTAAAGATAGTCTACAAGAGGTGAGGTGACACCATAAATGTATACAGGGTGTCTCAAAAGTACTAGGGCAGTTACTGAAACAATAAATCAGTTCAATTTCTTTACTATTGTTTACAATTTATTAATATTATTTAGGGGTTTTTTTTGGTGAAAGAGTGTCTTCTTTATTGTAAAGACATTTTACAAGAGAAAATTTGACGGAGACGTTTTGCATTTTTAAAGAGCACAGAGCCTCTGTTTTGTGTAAAAATATTGTTCTGCACATACGTTACTAATAATTATTTTCTGCTTAAATGCAAAACCTTTGATTGCCCTAGGGACACCTAACGTCAGACCTGCAAACTCGTCGCCTTTCGGCAAAATTTTCAAAATTCCCCGTTTAAAAAAAAAAAAAATGCCTTTCACGTAAATCGTGTAGATCCGAAGAGTTTTTTTAGGGAGGGAGGGGGCCATATGCTGCCTTCGGATCTTAGCTAGCCAACAAGTCCACAACTTGGCATCGACTGGAAACGCATGAAAGCTTATTTCCGAATTATACCTCGCAGAATTATCACATTGAGGCGCACAGCAATGCAGTGAAGAACTTCTTTCCTGTCGTTGGTAAGTCAACTTCTTTTGTTTAATGGTTAAAAGGCTCATTCTAGCGATAAACAACTTCTTCTCAACAACTCGTACAACAACAAACTTCTCAGAAAGCGGCGCTGGACCGAAAGTAGTGATGCACACACTCGGACCCGGAAGTAAGGGGGCGCCATCTTGTACAACTAGCCAATTAAGCTAGCTAACATCCCTGTGGTTACCCAATCCGCGTTCTCTGCTCGATTTGCATCGCGCGTGCGCAGCATGCAGGGGCCTGCAGATTGCGTCGTATGTTATTATAAGTCATAAGTATGTTATTATGAATAGTATTGAGTTTGGTGGTCTAAATTTCCTCGACTGCTTCCATGAAAAATACATTTTATTTTTATTTTTATTTTTAAAATAATATATTTTTATTTGGAATAAACAAATGAAATTATTTTATTTGCAATAACCAAAATAATCAATCAAAAATAAATTTATATTCCAAAATTGGTTTATTAACAATATTTTATTGGTTTCTCAGCTGTTTAATGCAGAAGGCCTCGTGTATTCTCATTTTGAGTTTTTAAATCATTAAAACAGTCCAGTTACTAAAAGTGAATTTGCTGTGGTAATTAATGCTATTACGAATAAGATATTTTATACTATTAAAGGCTTTTATTCTTTTTAAAAAGGGCTTTAAAAGGAGCTTCTATTTGAAACAAAAGCCCATTTTCATTGTTTTCAGGACAGATCTGAGGAATTATTTTATCTCGTTACCTCCAGTATTTCAAAACGTTTCCATATTCCCACGTTTCCACAAAATATGACAAAATGCGGTGCACAAGTTATTGCAACATGTGTCAAAATGCGCTGTAATGTCGTGAAATGACACACATGCGTGGTACAGATTGGGGCAGCGTCGTCAAACATTATGAATTGTGTGCATGCGCAACAATGACGCTCATTGGGGAGGTTGTTTCGTAACATGTCACCTTTTTCACCCCACATGAGTTTGCAGGCCTGTAACATTTTAACTATAGTTTTTAATGAATACATTTCTGCTTAAATAAAACAAATAAAAAAAGCTACACTGTGTTTGTATACATGTTAATTTCAGTTATTTCAACTGTAAAGTGTACTGCCTATAGATCATTATCATGTTTTTTAGGTTGCATTTAACATTTCTAGTTTTTGTAACGTCTGATAAGTCACACAGGATCAGTATAATAGTTCTGTATCTGCAATGGTTTTAATTAATTGTACATAACTTTAGGATTCTTACCACGCTTCCTTGTACAGAGTTTTAGCATTGCCAGAAATAGAAAGCTAACCTTAACTAGCTTGCCATCAGCAGCTTAAATCATTTTTATTTGAGAGAAAAACAGTAGCGTGTGTGTATTTTTATTTTATTTTATTATTTTTTTATAATCAGTGGCCTAAATCTCAAGGCACTGAAATTAAAAAGTTTTAAACATATTGTACAGGTCATATATACACAAACAGGTAACGTGTTGGTGTGGATAATTACTGGTTGCACATCTTTTCATATCTCTTCACAATACATACACACTTGCACACTTATTTCATATTCTGGTAAGGGTGAACTAAATGCATGTTGCAATAACCAGTAAATGTGGCTCATACATGTGCAGGGAGGCATGAACCTCCTGTGGTGTAATATGCTCACACTTTGATGTAATTTAGCACTTCTGTGGCAAGAGTTGACCTTAGATGTCAGAAATTGTTATGTCAGATGTTGGTGATGACTTGCTCTGTGCGTCAGTGTGGAACCACTTGACACCTATTACTCTTTAACTACTGTTCTGTGTGACTGGGTCAAGAGCTGGTACAAGTCTCTCTGCAGTCAGACAACGTCAGCATTTATTTAACCACATGCGTGACTGACGCAAACACGTGCACACGCACTTTCTCCCACTCTCGTACTGTAGCTGTGGCCTTTTGCACAGTCACTCTTCGGCTTGATAGTAATGGTTTGGTGGCATGTGGGCATTTGTCCATTGGGTATATGCGTGTTCTGACCACTAGGGGGCTCTTACAGAAAATACTTCTGAGTATACACAGGCAAAGTCATACAGCTTAATGTACGGTTGTTCAAATGCGCTTTAGTAAAATTCAGCACTAAAACATACAACACAGACTTTTCTGATCTAGACTGCTAAAGTAAGGCAAACTTACTGTTTTGGTGTGCATTACAAATTAATGCTTTGTACACACACAAAAAGAGCGGAAAGTTGGTGGACAGGTGGGTTACACCTATCGATTCAATCTCTGTTCTACTGTTATCAGCATTTTCCATGTTTGTTGTCCAGTTATATAACAGTCCTGCACACCGATGTGTATGTGCTCCTATATTTGTGTTTTAATGCTTGTGAGGTACTGTGTGTATGTGTATGTATGTATATATGAGTGTGCAGCAAAGTCAGTACGTATGCTGACAGTGAAGTTGTATACTTTGAAATATATCGGTTAGCCTCTATTCTCACCTGTCGTGCTTGTGCGCGTGTGTATATGTGCAGGTATGCCAGTCTGTATTTCTGCTGTGCAGTTGAAGAGCAGGACAATGAGCTGATTACCCTAGAGGTCATCCATCGCTTTGTGGAGCTGCTGGATAAGTACTTTGGCAGTGTGAGTCATTCCTCAATTTTACCTCTTTCATCTCTCTCCCGTTGTCGCCTCCACTGACCTATCCTTTCTATTTGCTATTAGCATTTTTCTGTAACTCTCTACATTTTATAGCCTCAGCCTCAACCCACCTTTTCTTCTGTTTTTAGGTGTAAACAGAATCTAACGTAATGTTCTTCCTTCCTGATCCTTTTTCTCTGTAGTATTTTTCTTCAGGCCATAAGTAGATAATACCTTTCAAGTAGAATCTCACAGGTTTTGCTTTTCTTTTTGTGTTGCTTTTTAAAACGGCATTTATTGATTGGTCCTTCTTTAACCCACGTAGTAAAAAAGAGTGTTTTGGATTTTATGTTCGATTCTGTGATGCATCTCTAATTTGTCCTTTGCTGCCACATTTGTATCTGACTCTTCTAGGTGTGTGAGCTTGACATAATCTTTAATTTTGAGAAGGCTTACTTTATCTTGGATGAATTTCTGATGGGGGGAGAAATCCAGGACACTTCCAAAAAAAGTGTGCTCAAGGCTATTGAACAGGCTGACCTGCTGCAAGAGGTGTGTGGTTGAGAAAATGTAAATTGTTGCTTTTTTGACAGATAATAATATTATGCTATCTACTATACTATATCTACTGTAGATTCTGGTTAAGACTTAACCTGGTTATATTTGTATATACAGTTGTTGTCTAATGTAGTGATGCAGCAAAATATACTTTTTTTTTTTTGTCTGAAACAAAAATTTACGACACACTGGGCTAAAAAGTGCTTTTTTATATATCATTATCAATTAGTTTTTTTTTTTTTTGTACCATTGCATACTTTATTCTCTTCTTTATTTATGCTAATAAAAACCAAACAAAAAAAAAACAAGATAATAAAAATCACTGATAAATATTTTCATAGCATAAAGTGCTAATCCAGCACTTCAAAAAACACATTAAAACAGAAGTTCAACTAAAGTTGTTTAAAAATAGCCCAATCGCAAGGAATCCCGCCTAATCTGGCAATATTGAACAAGTTGCTGATTCTGTGTGAACATGTCAACAATGAACAAAGGATAGCAGAGGAACCTTTATCTGTCAAAAAATAATTGGTAGCTGAATTTTCGGTGCATCCTAATGCCTTCTTTAAAAAGAAAAAGAAAATTATAATAATTTTTCTGTCTCAGGAGGATGAGTCTCCAAGGAGTGTACTGGAGGAGATGGGTCTGGCATAGAAATCACTCAACTTTAGAGAGGACAACTTTAGGTACTACTACTACACTTGGTGAAGGGATGGACTTTACTAGAGGGAGGGAGGGTTAAGGATGCCATGAGAAAGGACACACAGGATAGAGGAATGGGTTGGAAGTGTGTATAGAGTTTTGATACTACTGAGTTCAGCATGTGATTGTACTTTTTCCAGCCCCATTTGTATTCATACTGTTAAGATAGCTGTGTTGAGCCAGGACTTTCTTACTGAAAACGCACTATACGAAGAATACAGATTACAGACACTTGAACTTGACACACAGCCATTTATTTGTAATGAACTAAAAGTGCATCAAGCCTTACCAATATATTTAAGGTCTATGAGGAGCAGTTATTTAGTTCTGCAATCTTGAATTAATATATTCAGAAATACCTAGATTATATTTTTGCTGCTCAGGAAAGATTGGCCGTAACCATTCATGCATGTCTATTTTTAAATGTGATGCAAAATTTTAAGTGGATGATCTATCAGGCCTGAACTGCATGCTCTGCGGTGTAGGGACCACACAGTAAATCTGTGTATGTGTGCGAGTGTATGTGTAAAAGTAAGTGTGTGTGTGTGTGTGTGTGTGTGTTTATAGTGAGTGGGAGGAGTACCTGTGCTCTCAGCTCTTTGCTTGCACAGTTTACAATTAAAGCAGTTTTCCATGAGCCAGATTTAAAAATAAAGTGTGATGTGTGACATAGGAAGTAGAACATAGATATAGGAAAGCTAGATGCCGCATTAGCCGTTGTTGCTAACTACTTTCATACATCACCGCCACCACCACATTAGCAGGGGTGAGATTCGCTCATAAGCCAATGGGGACAATCTGAAGAGTCGCCCCCACCAAGAGGGTGGTGCCGATGATGTGTTAAAATTAGCCCAAGGCGGCATCTAGCTTTCCTATATCTATGGGAAATAGAAGAGAAATTATTGAATAGGCCTTTATGAATCAGTAGAATATTGAATAGACTTCTGCATATGGTCTATTCATTCTGTTCTAGTTCTATGAACCACATCTGCAAAGTTTTTAAATGTGTATTTTAATACAACAACAAAAAACCCCACACAAAATGGCACCTAACCTCTTTCCTGTTTTGTCGGTCTACTTCCTGCTTTCCAAAGAGATGCTTCTGACTGTAAATGTGTAGTCAAGGAATAAAAAGGGAATCATATTTAAATAACTCCTTGAAAAAAAGAGAGCTTTGGAATCAAGTGTGATGTAGTTAGGATAAAAAGTCAAAATAAAAGTTTTTTAATGTATTGTCTAAAATAAAAGAATGTTTTGAGTAAAGTTGTGATTTTTTTTCTTTCTTTCTTTCTTTCTTTCTTAATACTGAGCCATTCTGTGTCATCACTGGTGCTTGCACCACCTGTCACATGTTTTGGAACTGGTTCATAAGAAGGTACATAAAGATGCAGGTTCTGTTTGAACTCTTATGGTAAGAATTGGATGTAAAGAATAATACAAAGACTAGTTACACAGACTCGTAACTAGAGATAATCTGGACCTGGCTAAATTTCTCAAATGAAACCCAAACAACAGCTAAAACCTCACAACAAAGTCTCTAAATCCTACAGTTGTAACATTGAACTATACAGCTATACAGTATGCTTTTGCTGAATAAAGTTATGAAGGATAGTTATGATTTAGGCTTCTTATTAAGAGCATGATTTTTTTGCATGCTGCGCCAAAGCGTTACATTTACAACTTCACTGAATATAATTAAGAATAGCTAAAGTTGGTTCAAACTTTTCTACAGTAAAATTGAGGTACACAAAATTGGTTGTTTAAAAAATTAAAAATTTTCTTTGCATTCAGTAGTGTTTGACCAAAAATAAATAAATAAAACGGTTTAAGCAGCAACTTCGACGTCTTTATCCGTCTTCTGATACAGATCCATGATATTTGCCTGATGGTGTGGAACTCGTGTATGTTCAGCTGTTTTGACATGGAATAACTCAATTAAGTAGCTCCGCATGAGGACTTGTCTCCCTGTCAAATAGCTGTCAGATTGTGTGTGAATGTAATTTTATAATGAAATAAAAACCCAATTTTACTGTAAATTTGGATCTGTATGGAGCATTTCTTCTACCTAATTTTTTTAAATAAGTAACTGACACCTCTCGTTACACTAGTATTTGACAAGAGATTAATGGAAGATTTGTTATAGAAACCGTTCTTTTGTTTTCCTGTGTATGTGTGGAGCGGAGATGTAACACACACAGTGTTCGAGTTAGCGACTGAGAAAATGGGATAGAGAGAGATGGAGCATGTAAGTGGATGAGTCACCGGTCCTTTGTCACAGTGGTGCAGTGAAACTGACTGCACCACCACGACAAGAAAGACCTAGGGATGAGTGTGAGGGAGAGTGGAGAAAAACCTCCAGTTTCAGATTAACTGGAACATACTTCAGTTTTTTTTTTAATATATATATATATATATATATATATATCAGTCAAGCCGGAAAGTCTGCACACCCCTTTCACCTTCTCCACGTTTCATTACATTACAGACTTATTCTACAGTAGA
>JAOUQW010000040.1:9432527-9444429 GCA_028565825.1 Olivaichthys viedmensis | reverse complement strand
CATTTCATTTCAATGTATACGTGGTATATGGAGAAATGACAATAAAAACCTACTTGAACTTGAACTTGAACTTGAAAATGTGTCTGACCTGAACTTAATCTTCAATCTGTGTACCTTCCCTCAACCAGTGAAATGGGAAGCTGCTCAATGAGGGCTTTTAATATTGAAACGCTAAAGCTGGCTTTAGATGCAAGAACAGTCCTTATAATCCTAGACAGAGTTGTAAAAGCGCTCTTTTGAACTTAAAGTGCCCTGTACTGTGAACAACACTGAATATCATATTTTCTTGTTTTAAGCGGTAGCAAGAGCAGCTCCAAGATTTTTTTTTTTTTTTTTAATGTGTTGATTAAGTACTTAGTTTAAATTTTTTTCTAAGATGGTTTTAATGCTAGTCACAGTTCAGGAATCTCAATTTCCATAATTAAGATCCATTTTTATTTCTAACAGTTACAAAAATAGATATGACATCTAAAAAGGAAACCCTTATTCGAAGCACTCTCGCTCTGCAAAGTCACATGCATACGCCAACGTAAAGGACACCAGTATGTCCCTTTACATACAAGGGTGGGGGGCGAGGTCGAGGTCAGTATTGAGGGGTCAGCGTTAACAGTAGCACCTGCTTCACACGTCAGACGACTTGAGCTAACGGGCTTCTCATGTTCTCCATTTGTTGTTGCCTGAAATATATAAAGCATCCCGAGTCTGCTGTTCCCCTGACCACCTTGTAGCACAGTTTTACCCCAGTGTCCAAGATTAGTCTCTCTCTTGTCCCCACTTTATATAAAGAAAATGACATACGTTATCATTAGTACGGAATCCTTACAACTAATGGTAGCCCATTTGTAAGCTATATTTATTTACACCTCAGTAAAAAGCCGGTATTGTTTTCTCCAAGTGTTAGTGTAAGTGAGATTAGGAAACAGGTTGAAGTGTTGAAGGTGTTGTTTTAACTCCATTATGTTTGTGACATTAAATTAAACATGGAAGTAATAATTAGTGTCATATGAGTGTGTCTTCCCACTGAACTTAGGGAAACGTGCATGTGCTGTACCGATACATTTCTCTAAACTCACACAATATTACCAAAGCCTTTTTCAATCTGTCCCTGTATAAATAGGCTGCCTGTGAATAAGGACATACAAGGACAGATAAGGACAGATGCCTGGAGCTGGTGGAAAACCCAGAGGAAAATATGGGCCACTTGGAGCCAATATCGAAACAGTAATGAAAATGGCTACTACATAACTGTTCAAGTACATGTGTGTGTTTAATGACGAATATTGAGGAGTATTTTAGGGGGTACGGTTTCTTTTTTTTTTCTTCTTTTTTTTCTTTTATTGTTAGGTGCCGCAGTACAATTCACAAATTAGGTACACACATAAATTCTGTACCACTGAATCAGCTCCATTTAAAGAAAACCTACTTAAAACCTTTCACTATCAACATAAATCAACATAGACTGCAGTTAACATTGCTATGCTACAATGAAACACTGTGTACATTATGCCACATTGTAACCATAGCAAGCAGCAATAAATGTTCCAGTTCTGTATAAAGCCAATTGTTCTTTACAATGGCAGCTATTTATCCCCAGTTATCATATATAGTTATTCATTAGGCTCTGTAGATGCTACTTTTATAAACGAGTCAAAGACTCAAGCAAAGACCCCGTTTTTAATGCCACAATCAGGGATTGGTGGATCCATTTTTGCTTATGTCTGATTTTTGCTCTGATTAATGAGGGCCAAAAGAGTACAAAAGTACAAATAATACATGTAAATAGACAATTTGGAGCTTTTACAGGTCTTCCTATCTTATGTTCCTATCAGAGCGTTATGCTCTGATTTTCAGGAAGCCATATTTTCCATTCCTCTTTTTCAGTGTTTTAGATAAGTCAGCAACAGGCCTGTCACTATTTTGTTCTGAAATCCCTGATTGTGGCTTTTGGAACTAATAAGCCTAATAACTAATAAGTACAAATAAGTTATTTCATATACAGTTCTCTAAATATTAAGAATAAGTGCTCTTACCTAACACGCTCTTGACAACTTTGTGACACAGCAGAAGTAGCATTTACACTATATGAATTTTATACACAACAACCTAAGAATGCTACCAACAAAAAATAAAACACAATAATAACAGAAACCATATACGGATCGCCTGGAATGGCATCATGTGCCATCAACCACCCACTGTGCTCAATACAGCAGAATTGTTTACTCCATGTTCAATAAATTATTATTTTTTTAATATCACCTGGGCCTTATATACTCTGAACATGCTGATGTACAATTTGATGTTAAAATTCTTTGTTTGTTTGTACATGTGGTATATTTTACTATGGTGAAATGTGAGTTATATGAATACAAGTAACATGCATTTGCATATCACATTTTTGTTTTTTCCTTTTTTAGTTGCAGATTTTATCAATGACTTTTAATTAATTAAATAGTGTCCATAAGTGGAAAGTGCAAACGTTGGGCAATGATGCCCCTTAACTTTTAGCATGACAACTGAAGTTTTTAAACTTTAACATGTTTAATTTCTCAATTTAGCTTTTCATTCATAATCTGTATGGCTAAAAAAAATAAAAATAATGTACACTACATCCTGCAAACTAATAAGTATATTTGGGTGCACTTCACCTAAATTTCTGTACCTGTCTGTCTGTAATATGTGCTAGCAGCCATAATACATTAAAGGTTTTTCTGCTTATTTGTTTAATTGTGGCTTCTTTCTAAAACACATTTCATACAAATTATTGTGGTAAATGAAATGTTGTGGGAAAATCATAAATTCAGCAGACCATATATTTTTCTAATTTTGTCCTTGTATATAAAGCGGAGCCTAACATTCCAGCATCTACTTCCTTTTTATCTCTTTTTTAACATCTTGCATAAACAGACTTAAACAGACTTTATCAAACGTAAAACAGAGAAATAAAAAATAAAAACAAAAGATTAACAAATAATCTTTAAAAGAAAGGGAATTAGAGTCTATAATTCAAACTCACGCTAGCATTTTGTCCTGTACATAATTTTCACGACAAACATTAGCAGCATTGGGGCTTTGGTCAGAACTAAATATTTTTAACTTACCCCGACATAATCTATAAGTTACACACTGCTGCTGTATCGTATATCTATATGTATATCTAAGATTGATAGATTAATATTGTTCATTAAAATGTCAAACATTCCTAAAGCACTAAGCAAGTACAGAAAGAGAGGTTCAGATGCAAACAAGTACAGCACTATACAATATTAATATAATGCAAGCAGACAAAAAAGAATTAAAATTGTTACTGTTATCTCTACCTTTAGTAGAGTTATTAACTATCAGTGTTGAAATTGTACAGCTTAGTTTATATGTATGGCTAGGTTCACACCAAAAACTGTATCATGTATCAGTGAATGTGTGTGTGCTTTAAGTCATTTTATGCGAGCATGAATATATTGCTGATAAACCTAAATAATTGTATCCTAATGACTGCTTTAATTTTGAAGCCAGCTAACTGAATATATCAGAAAAATCTCTAGAAATATGGAAATTAAGTACTTACACGTAGCCTATTTTGCTTAGTGTAAACCTAGCCACGTGTTGAATGACAACCCGCTCCCCCCTCCTCACTCACACAACACATGCCAAAGATTTCTCAGGGATTGATTTTTTTTTTTTTGAAAACCTGTATTTTAAATAGCTTTGCATCGCTCACAAAATTTGAAATAAACGAACAAATGAAAATCACAAAATACTTTCCCATACATTTTAAATCACTGCTTAAGAATAAGCAGTCTTATTGGGTTATAGAAAAGTATTGTTTAAACATTAGATCATATTGCCTCTGCATTGGCATTGGAACTGTTCACCCCCTTGATTAACAGTAATGCTTTGCGTTTTACTGGAAATCTCACCTGGATCTACTTCAACTGTATCATTACCAATTCGATTTTTTATTTATACAATAAATACAGATTGTGTATCTATGGGCAATGGTGAGACTCATTGGAAAAATATGACAGCTACTGCTGCATCAAGGGAAAGCAAACTCCTACCTTACAGAGGTAATCAAGAATGGGACAAGTACCAATTGGCTAATCCAGACCATGGTCATTTAGTTGGACCCTAATAAGTAATAAAGATGTCAAAATAAACGCTGGCATTATGACGGTAACAACCATGTCTGTGAAAACTCTGTTTCAAGTAAATCACAGAAATCTCTATCAGGCACATCAGCTATTTCCATTTTTTCTTTACATATGATTTTTTATGAGGGCATCTATCCTAATTGCTCTTAAACAGAGCAGATTAGTGAAAGGACCCTATGGGGTCCATGTTAAACTTAGGTGCACCTTTGACTTAAGTCTTAAACTGAAGTCTTTGGTATGAACTCGTACAAGCTTGGACAATCAAATGTTGTTGTGGAAATACACACCTGATACACACCATTCTTAGATGTGATGTGCACATCTAAAACGTTATGGTGTCTTTAGAGGAACCACCTGAGGAGCAATTATCTGGACCACTGAATGACCATGACTGGTACAGGACGTTACATAAATTATTACTCACACTGTTTCTTGTGCTTTGGATGTATCCTAAATATGAAGACTAATAAAAGAAGCACAAAAGTTTAAGCATTTAGTTGTGCAGCTACAGTACTAAGGTACAGTACCACATAATAGACTTGCACAGTCGAAAACTAAAACCACAGGTACTGGCATCCAGTTGCAGATTACTTAAACATATCAGAGGAAAATAAGTAGATGGAATTCCATTACATAGTATGTCTTTTAGTTGTTAAAATAATATTTGCATGGTGTCATGTCTTTACACACTTTCTTTATACATCTCATTTACTTCGTAAACTGTCATATTCAGCCTCTTCCTTTAAACATATAAAACATAACATTAAAAGACATTGTAAAGGAATTACAAAATTAAAGGAATAGGGCTCAAATTATCCAAGGGGATAATATAGGTCATTAGCATA
This sequence comes from Olivaichthys viedmensis, assembly GCA_028565825.1. Taxonomy (NCBI): domain Eukaryota; kingdom Metazoa; phylum Chordata; class Actinopteri; order Siluriformes; family Diplomystidae; genus Olivaichthys; species Olivaichthys viedmensis. The sequence goes on along the minus strand of JAOUQW010000040.1, from coordinate 9,439,433 downwards.
ACAGAACTGTTAACCACCCTTTCGACCCCCCCGGTCACTTTTTCCATCCAAGCCTCCAGAGAGAGGGTTTAGGTTTAGGTGGAAAGAGAGTCGCCTCCAACCTGAACAAGCTCTATTTCTGCAAGGTGACACCACGAAGCACTCACTAGATCCTGTTTCACTCAGTCTCAGAGGCAAGACTCGGTAATCTAAACCCTTGGGGTCTTATTTGTAACCTTTTTCTAAGCTCCCCTATTAATTTGTTAAAATAACAATGTCTCAAAGCTTGTCCCAAACTGTGGACTCTGATCAGGATTACATTCTGTTGTGTATGAACTTCTGACCAGTGACTTGCTCATGCTGTCTTCACTGTACTGTACTGTATCTGTCATTTCGTAACATGATATCTGTCACACATCCTATCCTTATCCTATCCATACCATCGCATTATCCTGGTCATGCCTTTCGCCTCAATCTGCATTCTGTCGTTTTTTGTTCTGGCAAAAGAAAATGAATAGCCTTTTTGTGGCCGATGGGATTATATGTGCTTCATAGGTGTCACTCCAATGCCAGCCAGCCAAATTCCTATAACACTGAGAAAATAAATGCTTATAAAGCACCCTTAGTAATTCCCACTGCCATTCATTTGATTTTCTCTTTTATGAAGAGATAAACCAAGATCACCAAGGGAGATTTGATGATGATTAAAAAATTTAAAAAAATAAAAGAAATAAAAAGGTAAAAGAAACAAAAAAATAATCATACTAAAATTTCACACATATCCATAACATTTCAAGTAACCACCTTAGGATTGGCTGTTGGAACGCTGTTATGGATATACAGTACATATCAGTTTATCATACAAGTACATAAAAAGAAAACCACACACATAAGCTCCATATTCTTAATTTAGTTACCAATACTTTGGCCTCAAGGTCTTAACCAGGGTAGCACAGATATTTCAATTGAGCTTAAATGATGCTGTTTTCTTCTTGACTTGTAAATCACCATTACATTTACCAGCACCTCAACAACAAACAGTGTACAGTGTTTTATAACATAAGTACATATGTCATTTTTATGTATGTCATAAGTAAAGTACAATAAAGAAAATCTACAATGTTAAAAAAACTATACTCATATGAACCCTTTTCTCCATACACAACAAGAACACAGCTACCCACTCCATTCTCTAGATGATCATAATCTTCATTAAGATGATGTGTGCTTTGAAAAGGGGTTACAGACTTTATGGAATCTAAACCATAACAATGAATCTGAGGATGAACATGATTTTGGACCAGTAGGCAGATTAAGATTTCTCAAAAATTCCAAAAAGTATGAGTCTTAACGGACAGTAATTGTGAAGCGTGTAACATTTTTATGAGAAATATGAACTTTGTGGTCAATATATTTCCAATTTTGCCCAATGGCCATAAAGTGCTGCTTTACTAAAAATTAGGAATGAGACTATGACTGTTTTTCCTATTAAAGCACACAACTTACACACTGTAACAGGTTTTGCAATATTTGTAGGTCAACAAATTTCTTGAAGACATGTATGCTGCAACAACTGAAGGACTTTTTCCATTATGCAATTTTAGCAAATAAGACTAATGAACTCAAAATACTGATTTCCATATGTGGTATTTGATCTTGAGACCTAATTAGAATTTGAACTGATAATCAATTATTTTTGTTTTTTTCTTTAGGTGCGTATGTTTCTTATCAGCATTTGTAGTAGAAACAATACTTTATTCAATCCATATTGATTTTGATCTCTTTTTTTTGGTCTGATTATTTGTAGTCTGCTTTATTGGTGTACTACATGTGTATTTAGCAGGTTGGCAGTAATTTAAACTATTAAAAACATCCTGATTAGGGCTTCAGAAATGGTTCTATTTTTTATGATTAATCAAGAGAGATTGCTGAATAACTGTCTAGATCTGACAGAGTTTCTGTATAACTTCTAGATGTTACATGAAGTGTGGATACATTTCAGTTACAAGAATCAAACTAGGATGGGCCAGGTGTTCTTAATTCATTATTCAATTCATTAGGGACATTTGACATGTTGTGCATAATAGACATAACTACAAAGATCACATTATGCAGTCCAAAAGAAGGTGGAGAAGAGAGCCTCTTTTTCCTCAGTGGTTGTACAGCATTAATAAAAATAAAACCCCACCATCATCAAGACAAAACATATATTGGTGTTGGGAGGAGTTATTAAAGACTCTTTTAACCTTAATGGAACATTGTGTTGGTATATTATAGCAACATGATCTCATGATTGCAAATTTGTAAGAATGTGTACAAACCAACTAAAATGAAAAATTACAAAATTATTAGGGCTAGAACAAGGGACAGTTTTAGTGGTCGTAGCTTTTCTTACAAGTTCATTCATATGACACCCAGAAAAACTGCATTTAAGTGTTAGAGCTCCAACAAATTCTTCATGAGATCGAGTTGGTTGTTTACATGGTATGATGTTTAATATCACCTTAGCACTCCTATAGGACTAAGATGTCATGTAAAATGAGCCATTCTGACCATTCTGATTTTTACTATATGTAATGAATAATCAAATAAAAAATAATGACCAAGGGAGAAAATAACAATTGCACTTTCAAAATAAATACGCAAAATCCTGAAATAACACTACCTTAAACACTTCCATTTACCAGCAGAATAGAACCAAGTCGGAAATATTGGACTTCATGTATGATATTTATCACGTCATACTGAAACCGCATTTGTTCTTATTACATTACTTTCACTGACAACACAAAATATGTATGAATAAAAAATAAACATTTTCATTGACAGAATGGCCAGTATGGACATTATGGTAGGTTATACTTAATCAAATCACAAGCCTTTACTTCTTTTAACTCTCATAATTTGGTAACCAGATCAGTAGTAAGAATTTTTGGCAGAATGGGGATGCAGGTAGACAGGATTGTGTAATTGCTTGCACAGATTGTGCGCCTTCAGCTTTTCCTAGGATGTTTTGGATCAGCAATTTTTTGGGAAAGGCAGTGGACCTTCTTCCCTTGGTGACCGACATCCTTCTTTGCTTCTTTTCTGTGTTTCTTCATTTCTTAGTAGCCGGGTCAGTGGCAGGGTCGGTTCTATGCTGCATCTCATGCTATTTACAAAGATTCAGCAGTTGATACCTCTAAGCTCTTTCAGTGACAGATTGAGTGGAATTTGCGTTCGTGACTATCCTTGTTGTTTTTTCAGTGTTCTGTGTATCCGTTGAGACATCAAATGTTGGAAATGCTCGTAAATGTTTCTCAGGTTTTAGTTGGCTGAAGAAAATGTCTTCATTTTCTAAAACATTTCTTTTTAAATTGAAAATGGCTGTGAAGTCCTTGATCACCAATGCAATTTGTTGTTTTTTCTTCAAAATAAGTTTCATGTTCTAGTTTTGTTTCCTGATAAGAGGGTTGAATCCACCTAGTCAGCAAACGAGATCAATTAAGAGATCAATTAATTTTGGAACAAACTGTTGAAAGCACTAGTTGATGACCACAGGGGTACAAAAATTATTTGTGCGCTTTAAAACTGTATGTCTTTCATTTCCAATCTCAAGATCAATATCAAGAATTTTGGTGGACAAAAAACATGAGGCTCTTTATAGGTCTTCTAAAAAACTTAAAGTGCTTTTGAGATCCTCTCAAATGGATTGCTAACAAAACCCCATTAACAGTGTGCCTAAAAGTGACAGTGTGTCTCATTTCTAATGACTATGTCTAGTCCTGAATGCTACTTTTCTTTTTGTATCATTCAAAATCTGTCAGGTAAATTTTTTTACATAAAAAAAAAAAAACACTCTTAACTAAATCCTTTAGATGCATGATAAATAAATAATTTATTAACTTGTTGGTTATATCTCATTATTAGTTTTTAAATCATAAAACTAAACTAACAAATGACCTAACAAGGTATGCTAGCATAACTGTAATGTATACATTGCATCTGTATTACTTCTGGTCTTATAACTTATATATTTCTTCATATTGCAGTTGTTATCAACCATACAGTGTGATATCACATTAATACTAGCAAATAAGGTCCAGTGCATAACATAAAGCAAACATTTAGGACTAATCTAAAATTATGACCCCTCTTTTCTGTCTGACATCAAATACTGTGCATGTCATTGGAGGAAAACCCACTGAAAACGTTTAGGGAAGATTTTTAGTAACCTAATAAATAAGCCTTTTTTATGTTAGATGAACTTGGTATTTCCAGCATAAATGCCACTTTAAATAATGCGAGTGAGTATAACAGAAAGGATTCTAGATTTCCTTATGGGTATTATCCGAGTAATAATAAAAACAAACATTAGCAGCTACTGTACAACATTCAGACAAAACAGTCTCTAAAGCAAACATCTCACCATCTATAGTGACATATTCCATTTAGATTATCATAAAGTGCCTAAAGATTGTGCAGTCTTATTTGCAACTGAGCATGTGTTAATTCACACACATACACACACACTGTACTGGATACTAACATATGTTTTGTATCCTAACAAATTTTCTTGTTGCATATTACATTTTATCTTATTTTAACAATTTGTTTGTTTTTATTTTTTGTAGGCATTATTAAACTAACTTTTTCATTTCATCTTGAAGGACATTTAAGCCCTCAGTTTTGTCATATGTAGGAGTTTAAGGTTTTGTTCTGGGGCAAAATATGAAAGGAAACCATTTGAGTGATGTCAAAGCTCTTCCAGTTTCTATTGTTTGGCCTCCGGGTGTGGGGTATCGGGTGTCTTAAGCGCGTAAATTTTAGCTGGCAGCCCGGCTCTTGCTACACCAAGTCGGATTCCACCACACACTGCTCTGTGTATTTCTTCACCAGCTCCACTTCCAGGGTCTCCCTGAAGAAATCAGCCATGGGCTTCCACAGCGGTGGGTCTAGGAACACCTGGCACATCACATGGCCTTTCAGTGTGCTGGTGTGACGCCTCAGATGGCACAGGAGATGCTGCACAGCCAGGGCCAGACCTTTGCCAAACATGTCAATGTTGAGGTAGTACCAGTCGTCGCCAATAGGCACACGGAAGGGGAAAGTGCACAGGCTGGCCATGGATGGGCAACTGGTGTCATCCACCATCCAATCAATGTCTTTCTTCAGCAGGATCTCCATGTTGCTGGGCAGAGGCTTGAAGGGCTGCCAGTCTTGCACAATGGTGGCATTGGGTAGCACATTCTGCATTGCCTCATTGCTCAAAAAAAGCTGGTGAATATCTGCGGGCTCCAACCGCACTGGGGTGCTGGAAGGAGCCAGGCCATCTTCTCCAATACCCACATTAAGCCCGAGAGCAGCGAGGCGTAGCTTTAGGTCTTCAGCATTGAAGCGTACCAGAAGAATTCCCTTTAAACAGGAGTTTCATGATGGTGTGAGAGAATGTTGCCTGGTCAATACCTACTTATAGTTCAAAGTATGATTGGATCCACTCTGTCTACCCATCACTCTGTACCACCAAATTTTAGAAGAATTAAAGCATTTACATCAAGAAAATAAAGTGTTTGAAAAAATAACACATACAGTCTATGTCACAATGTATTGTAGGATTAGGCATGTGCGTTTTAGTCATTTCTGCAGCTCAAGAACTAGACAGAAAAAAATCCTACAAACACTTTCTATCGTGTTTGCGCCCTCAAAAACACTTAACGGCAGCAAGTCTTTGGCTAACATTTCATCTATTATCTGTGTTATTCTCTCAACTTTGCCAGCTTTGCATGTGTGCCTCACTGTGTTTTTGTTTTCACTTAACATGTGTTTAAATGTGGGATGATGGCATGTTGTACTTGTAGTACAGTTAAGCCCATTGTACACCAGACTCAGTAACTGAGCTGCTTTAGCATTGCTTGAAATACGCTCCTATGTTAACCAATGAAGCCTTTTATACTAGGCGTGCGCAGCAGGCGGTGTTGCTGCGCACTAAGCTTATTTTAACACTTTGAGTCTATATTTTGCTGCTTGCCCTGAGCGACACACTAGTGGTTTCTAGCTATAAACACTGCACAATACAATAATCATGCAGTCTATGCCCATAATCAAAACAACATAAGGGCTATATTTTGCAACAGCAGTAGCCTCAGCAGTTGGTCATAATTCATAACTTTTTTAAAGTTTGACCTGGTTCAGCATGTTTATAACAATGGGACGGTCAATATGTGATATTTACTTACCCATGACAAGAAAGCACAGAAATGATTCTACATGATGTTTGTGAGTCGCAACCAGTGTGAATTGAAACGCCTACACTGCACAATAATCATCATGCAGTTTCTGGAGGCTTCAATTGATGTAAAATGTATTTGTTGAAGTTTCAAAATTTACAAAATGAATTCAATAAATAAATGTTTGTTCACGCATTTATTGTGTTATTATGATCAATCATTGCAGTCACTTACTCGAGTACTCCAGCCCACCCCTAATAAGGATCCTACCTGTTTAGTGATGAGCCTGTACTTCTGGAAGTCCTTGGGCCCCAGCTGGTCATCTCTGGTCAGTCTGCAAACTTTAACTTCAGGGTACTTGGACTTAACAAGCTGAGAGCAGAAGCGGAGCAGCACACGAGCGACGCCCTTGCCCCTCTCCTGAGGGGCCACACGAAGCCCCTCGACCAGCATAGTTTCCCCATCATCAATAACACACACTGACTCTAGTGCAATCTGGAAAATATAGTACAAAAGATGCCCGATATCAGTACTAAAAGTCAATGCATCCTTATATTGTTTACTTCCTTGTCCCATAATGCCTGAATTCACCCTACTTTTACATTAATTATGGAGAAGTTTTTATTTTTAGTTCGTTTTTAAATGTGTATTTATTTTATTTTTATATGTTTTCATCTCAAATTTGGTTTCAGTAGTAATTGTATCATTATTGAACGTGTAT
>JAOUQW010000040.1:9403788-9428403 GCA_028565825.1 Olivaichthys viedmensis | reverse complement strand
TGGTTTCATGAACATGACAATGAGTTCAGTGTTCTTCAGTGGCCTTCCCAGTCACCGGATCTGAATCCAGTAGAACATGTTTGGGATGTGGTAGAATGGGAGATTCACAGCTTGAAGGTGCACCTGAAAAATCTGCAGGAATTGTGTGATGCAATCATGTCAACATGGAACAGAATCTCAACATCTTGTGGAATTAATGCCACGAAGAATTGAGGTTGTTTTGAGAACAAAGGGAGGCCCGACCCAGCATTAGTATAGTGTTCCTAATAAAGTGCTCGGTGAGTGTATATTAGATCGGCTACACACTTTTTTGCAAAGTGCGAGATTTATGTAATACAACTGCCATGTTGACTATTCCATTCGTATTTCAACCAAAGAACTGTCTCTACTCCTCATACAGGCTCTGCCTTATGTAGAGCGAGTAGAACAGCCAAGGCAATGCTGGATTACAGCTGCAGTCTCCCTCACGTCCTAGAGCCCAGCTATCCCGGTATATTGTGAATTTGGAGATGCGATGGCACAGTTGAATAATGAAAATGAATGAGAAGAACTTTAGGGGGGATGAGGGGGGGTCCCTGGGTGGAAGCATTAATGTGGCATCTGACTGAAATTGTTGTTTATTCTGCAATCGCTAGTTTTTTCTATGCCTACATTTTAGCAAAGCATGTAGTAATGGCTTACACAGATGAAAATAAATTAATTCTGTAATTCTATTTTAATTACTGCACACGTTAGGAAAGAAGTGCTCACTTCAAACAACAGCTAAGCCCATTTACTTACAACAGATTAGCCTAAATTTACGCAAATTCATTTTTATACTTTGTTGGATTAATTTGACCTCACTGTAATGTTTGGTAGCAATCAGTGAACCGCAGATATGCAAAAAGTCTCAGAGTCTAAACATAAAACATACCAGCAAAGTGAGACGGAAGTAGCGGGAGAGATATAGACACATAAAACGTCTAAAACTGCATACTACCATACTAAATAGTGTGTCCCCTCTGGTGTCGTACTCGGGGGTTAAATTAGAATTTAGGAGAATTTACTTGTTTTTGGAACATATGGCAAAAAATATGATATTACAACACTTGACGGAATTTTCACTAATCATAATGTCATTATCATGATACAAAACATGCATATACTGTACATACAAAACAGTTTTTACAAAACTAATAAGCAATTAACAAGGAACATGAAATATTTGGTACAAACAAATATATATAGATATACTGTATATATTTCTCAGAAAGGCGTATTATGCCATAATTTATCACAATAATAATAATAATATCATATCACCACATTTCCCACCTCTATTAGCATAGAAGCATGGGGTTTCCGCGAATGCCAGCATCATGAGTGTGTCCGGATAGAGAGAATGCAATGGCCTCTTAATTTCCATTGCAACCACACGCTATAGCACACTATATGTCACCCTTGTAGTGACTGTAAACAGCAGGGGTGGAAATAATATTCTACTTTAAACTGTAGTAACCAGAAATTTAGGGGGAAGAAAAGCTGAAGTAAAAGTACTTCAGGGTAAAATAATTCCTTGTGGAAAAAGTTCCTAAATTGACAATACTCAGTCAATGTGCATTATTTTTTACCTAAAACAACTGACCACAAATTGCTTTAAGCTAAGTAGCCTACAATGATTACCAGTATACTTGATGCACCAGTATATAAGCATTTATTTTGGAAGGAAAGAGGCAGAGTATGGGGAGAGAGGTGAAGGAATATGTAAGGATATGCACATTACGACATGTAATCCCAAACTGAAAGTGAATCCCCCTGTGAACTTCATACGCAGATTCCAGGGTCTAATTTGAGCCTCTCCCCCGTGTCTATTCCCCACGCTCATTCCCTCCTTTACCCCTGTCTCCGGCACGCAGCTGTTCTTTCGGATATTAATAAGTCCATTGAGACACATTGAAAGACACCCTGCTTCCCAGTCCCTTGGGCACTGCCACAATCCCTCTGGTTTACTGTCGAGTCCAGTACAAATCAATCCAGGAAGTGTTTTTCCAAAAAGATTGTAGTGTTAAGGGTGACAGCTGTAAGGGTTAATATAAATCATCTGCAATGCACCTGACACATAGAGCTGGAAATGATGCTAGTTAACACAATACCATGTATTTTCTTAAATCACTATGCTTAAAAATGGTAAACAGTATATAAAAGTTTAGTGTGGCAGGGTAGGAATGGGTGGAGTGGAAGGATACGTTTTTGTAAATATTTCCTTGTCACAGCCTTTTTCTCATTTTAATAGACACACTTACACAGGTATACGATCATGTTCCCCAATTTTATTACTGAGTCACCCTGCCAAATGTTATATTATGAGTAGCAATACAATTATTATAATACCAATAAAATATAAGACGCTTCTGACAAAACATTTTTGGATGCATACTGTACCTATAAGTGATGTCAACTTTAATACCAAGTATTTTCTCTCACCCCTCACTCCACTTGGTAATTAACCTTGGACATCACCCAAGAACTGTCCCACAGTGCAAAATGTTGAGTTTTTGTTACTGAACTTACAATGTCTTTTTATCCCTTATTGCAAGTTGATCCAAACAACTCTCTGTTAAAGTGTTACATTGCCTCTGTTACAAACTACAATATTTGCATAATTAAATTGAGTCTATGCACGGGTAGGAAAAAACAGTAAAACTCGTATGCAGAAATTTGGATACATCTGCTTTATTCTTGCCGCCAATGCTCAGAAATGTACCTTTTCTGACCAATCCCAAACTGGCACCGTGGATCACAGAAACGCCCCTTGCCTTGTCGTGAACGCAACACAAGACTAGAGAGAGAGAAGCACAGCAACAAAACTATTTCATCCAAGAATGCAACACTTATTATATTACATAGATAATATGCCATATAAAAATAAAGTGGAAAATATTTGGGATAGGCTGCAGCCTACTTGTCATGTTTGATTTGGTACCTGTCTCCACCAAATCACTGTCTATTTCCTCTCTTTTATTTGGTTTCATCTGATTTCATATTTGGTGACATTGATGTTGACAAGAACACCCAAACTTTTCGCATACAAATGTTTGACCCTATAGTGTGCATAACAATTTATACCATCATAGAACCCCACATAGGCAAAGGGGACAGAAGAACAGAAATAGCTCTCTTCCCCACACAGCTGCAGAAGAAGTCATGTACCCTCCCCCTAACATGCCTCCAGAACTAATCCAGTCATCATGGCAACTACATAACATGTAAAATATAAACAACAACCTCACAGGTGTATGTTAGTGTTAAGACCATGGCAGACTGGCAACATTTCCATTAAACACAAGCGTTCTAATGTGTGCTGCTGCTATCATGTTAATTATGATGGAATTATAATAGGAAAAATTTGACATTTTATGAATGGGGAACAACAGTCACATAGAGAGAACTTGGGTTTTTTGTTGAATTATGGACCAACGTGTCTTGAGCTTTAAAGCTTTAACTTTTTAACTTATGGGTCTTTCCCCACATCATTTATATTTTAGAATTTGTTTAGGACTTCTTGTTAGGAGCCATTGGTTTAATAATTTGTTTTACCATCTGTCTCTTCAAAATGGCCATTTTTTTGTTTCTTATAGATTGCAAATCTATGCCAAGATCAATATTTTTTACGTTTTGTGGTGTGTTGCTCTGTTACAATACTTGTGTTTTTATTTTATTTTTTTTATAACCTTTTAAACCTATACCTATTTTTTTTGTCTTCTACAGATTACAATCTGAGCTGAGCCTGGGGGAAAAAACTCCAAGCACCATAGCCAATTAAATAAATAAAAAACAGATGACAACATGAAGATCTTCCTCCTCTCGATTATTCTCACCATTTTCTTTATCCACCATTCCTTTGCACAGAGTGATTCTGAGCTCATAGTAACAACCAGGTTAGGTCGCGTCCAGGGTATGCGCTTGCCGGTCCCAGATCGAAGCCATGTCGTTGCCTTTCTGGGTATTCCATTTGCAGAACCTCCTGTAGGAAAAAAGCGTTTTAAGCCAGCTGAGCCCAAAAAGCCCTGGAATGATGTGTTCGAAGCCACAGATTATCCCAATGCTTGTTACCAGTATGTTGACACTTCATATCCTGGCTTTCCTGGCACTGAAATGTGGAACCCCAACAGGATGATGAGTGAGGATTGCCTGTACCTAAACATCTGGGTTCCTGCTTCCCCTCGGCCACACAACATCACTGTTATGGTATGGATATATGGTGGCGGCTTCTACAGTGGTTCCTCCTCTCTAGATGTCTATGACGGCCGTTACCTGGCTCATTCGGAAAAGGTGGTGGTGGTCTCTATGAACTATCGTCTGGGTGCTATTGGGTTCCTTGCCCTTAATGGCTCCTCTGAGGCTCCTGGAAATGTGGGACTGCTGGACCAGAGAATGGCACTCCAATGGGTGCAGGACAACATTCACTTTTTTGGAGGCAATCCAAAGCAGGTCACTATTTTTGGGGAGAGTGCAGGTGGAGCCTCAGTTGGCATTCATCTTCTGTCTCCAGAGAGTCGCCCCAAATTCACCCGTGCCATCCTGCAAAGTGGTGTACCAAATGGCCCTTGGGCTACAGTCAGCTTTGATGAGGCTCGGAGGAGGGCCACCAGGCTGGGCAAACTGGTGGACTGCCCTGACGATAATGACACTGAGCTGGTTGACTGCCTTAGGAACAAGCAACCACAGGAGCTCATTGACCATGAGTTCCAGGTACTCCCATATAGCAGCCTGTTCCGTTTTTCCTTTGTGCCTGTGATTGATGGTGTGGTGCTCCCTGACACCCCTGATGCCATGCTGAGCTCAGGCAATTTCAAGGATACTCAGATTCTTCTGGGTGTAAACCAAGATGAAGGGTCGTATTTCTTGATTTATGGTGCACCAGGTTTCAGCAAGGACAATGAAAGTCTGATCTCAAGGGAGGATTTCCTGCAAGGTGTGAGGATGAGTGTTCCTCATGCCAATGATATTGGATTGGAGGCAGTTATCCTTCAATACACAGACTGGATGGATGAAGACAATCCTGTGAAGAACCGTGAGGCAATGGATGACATTGTGGGAGATCACAATGTAATCTGCCCTCTGCAGCACTTTGCAAGGACCTATGCCCAATACAGTTTTATCCCTGTCCAGGCAGGAACAGCAGGTCAAGGGAATCTAGGTTGGGGCAATTCGGGCTCAGCAAGCAACAGTGGCCCTTCACAAGGTAAGATATTTATAGATATCAGCAATACTGTGTGATTTGCAATGTAGTAGTCTGGATTCATGTCTTATTAAAATATAGATAGTTCTTCCACCTAGCATACAGTTTAAGATGTAGTCCCTGCATTTGAAATATATCCAATTATAATCCAACACAACTACTTCTGTCTTGTTCACAGTTGCCGTGTACCTCTACCTCTTTGACCATCGAGCCTCTAACCTGGCCTGGCCTGAGTGGATGGGTGTGATCCATGGCTATGAGATTGAATTTGTCTTTGGCCTGCCCTTGGAGAAGAGGCTTAACTACACTGCAGAGGAGGAAAAACTCAGTCGACGTATGATGAGATACTGGGCTAACTTTGCCCGGACTGGGTAAGTAAAATAAAGAGACTGAACTTGTATGTGAGCTTGTGTGAACCTGGAAAATGTTTGTGGCAGTCTTTAAGTGTGGATGAATGAAACTGAGTGTTTATTTCTTCTCCGGTAATGATAGCATGGGAATTTTACTAATCTACGTTTCTCTCATATCTTTTCTTATCCAGTAATCCCAATATCAATGTTGATGGTACCATTGACAGCAGACGGCGGTGGCCTCTCTTCACAGCAACTGAGCAGAAGCATGTGGGCCTTAACACAGATCCACTGAAGGTGCACAAGGGACTGAAAACACAGCTCTGTGCCCTGTGGAACCGGTTTCTGCCTCGCCTACTTAACATTACTGGTAACTAATGGAACTCAACAATGTTTCTTTCAGTTAGGCTTGCTGAAAAAAACAACCATTTACAATTTGTCACCAGAGGTCATGATCATTCATGCTGTCAGCCATTATGAAACTGTAACTCTGCAAATGTTGCCACCATATTATGGTATAGATACTCACATCAGATCATGCAGAAAATATGACAGTGTGACAGATGGACATGGGCAACAGCTCGAGAAAGAAAACGGCAAAATGAGAAATTGCGGAATGTTCAGCATTAGTGGACAGAGAAAGAAACTATTTTGGTAATGTTTCAGAGATGGCTCACTGATATTTAATGCTGTTTAGACAAGAGAGGCTGAGTAAAATCAATAGGATAAAAAATGAGCTGATTTTCCTCCCCCTGCTTTAGTCAGATTCATCTTTCCTTTCTCATGTAAAAGGGCTCAGTTTGGGTTAAAATTAAATAAGCTAAATTATACAATTATTCTATATGAGCGACAGGCATTATATTATGAAATGGCTTGTGAGCCTCTGGAATATACAATATAAACCATACAGTAAATAAGCCATTTCACTCTTTAAGGAAATGCCTTGTCATTTGATGTATATCTTGAAAGTAAACTCAACAACTGGAGTTCTTGTACTAGAACTGAACATAAAGCAGCTGAGGCTGTGCCCTGTTTTCGAGGGGGTGAGGTAATTTGGCTACAGTGACCCGAACTCATAAACTGTGAATCCTCTAGAGAAGGTCTTTGCTCTACTAAAAGGGTGGGGTTTGAGTGGGCTGTGAGCTGCTGAGTAATTTGTTTAATGGGATCACTTGATGTTTATGTCTGAAAGCCCTCTGCACTGACTTATTTTCTATTTTGCGCTTTTTTCCCCCTCCCCTCTTTCTGTCTTATTTGTGATTTTTCTGCTTAATTTGTGATTCATAATGATCATCTAATTTTCCTCATCTAATAAGCATACTGCAGAAATTACCATACTACATCACCCTCCTGCCAGTCAGTTATATGCTAGGATTGAATTTGTAGTTCCTTCATGTCTATAGAATTTATCTAGAAACTATTTAGCCTTAATGTGCTCTTCCTCATATAAACCAAATTAAACAAAATACCCGATATTTGTTTCTCCCATACTCTTTCTTTTTTTTCTTTTTTATACCCAGACAACATTGACGATGCTGAGCGGCAGTGGAAGGCAGAGTTCCACCGCTGGAGCTCCTACATGATGCATTGGAAGAGCCAGTTTGACCACTACAGCAAGCAGGAGCGTTGTACAGACCTGTAGATAGACCTACAGAGAATGTGAGACAGAGGGAATGCAAGAGAATGAAAATTATAGAAGACTGATGGCCATATTACTTCATAGTCTCTAGAGTCCTCTGACAGAATGTCAATTATTCTCTGAGCTACTGTAGATTATGCCCTTTATTCATGGGTTCCTCTGAGTAGAGAGAAGATTTAACCTGGGAGTATTACACTTATCGGCTCTGTAGAGTATCATTTTGCCACCTGTAAAACATAATTATACATATTGTTCAATATTACATCACGTTGCATTTAAAAACTATTACTATTTCCATAGGCAGTTGTTTGACAAAGAGTCGCATGTTAACTGCAGGAAGAGACTTTTAAGAGTTATGGTCATCATTGAGAATGTAGGAGAGAACATGTTAAAGATGTGACATTACCTCTTATAATTGTGTGTTTGTGTGTCAGTATAACTGATGCTTAGAAACCCTCATTTACTCCGGTCCTCAGGATCCCACATTTCCCTTTTTTACTTTTGATCTGCTTAATCTATAATTGCTGCTTGACCACATGTGCATTTGTCTATATTTTACTTCTATACTGTCTATCCTCTCAACTGTTTAAATTTTGTTGTGAGCTTCAGTGGCCTATGGTTATGTGCAGTTGTCTACGGTCTCATTGTGTGTCTAGATCTTTGATATCATATATAAGAGAATCATGAGCCATTTCAGTCCATGGTCTGTGTGCTGGCTATATACTGCACTGATGCGTGTTTGTTCTGGCTTCCAGAAGTATGTGTATGTATGCAATTTCTATGTATTATACTGATATGTAAAACATTATCATCTTGTTTGATACACATATTGCATGCATACTGGTGCTCACAGCATGATCCTCCTCTATTTATGTGTGTTTGTGAGTGTGTGCAAGCTAAAAAGTGACTGTGTGTAAGGGCATACCCGATTTAGCACCTCCATGGGTCAGTATTCACTATCTCTTGTCTATATGTAGCACACCACTTGTGAATGTCACCTCTACTTTCAATATATTTGCCCGGGCATTTCGTGCATGTGTGCACGTCCTAAAGAGTGAGGTCTGTAACTACTGTGTGATGTCTGTGTGCCAAAGAGTCAATACCTTTCTTTCCACTACTGGCTCCCCTCCCAGTAGGAAAGAATTTTCATTACTGTAATGGAAGGAGTGTAATTTAGTTAGTGCTCATTTGAAACGACAGCCTGCTGTGTCAGCCATCTTAACCCCAACCCCACCATCACTCACCTGATGCACTGGGTGGATGATGAAGGAAAACAGAGTGGTTAGAAGGGAGTGTTCAGAGAAGAAACATTTACAAGAACCAGCTAGAGTTTATGCTCTACTCATTCTCATATTTCAGTATGTCTTTTTTTTGTTGCATGCTTGCACCAATTATGAAATATAGAAGACTACACAGAGTGTTTTCAGTTTGATCATATCAGGTTTAATACTTGTATACTGTATTTATTATATGTTGGCGCTGCTTTTTGGATATTATTTTGTGATTATTTAATTGTACCATTTTTCTGTCTGCATTGTTCTATTAATGTTCTTTTCTGTCCATGTCTGTCTCTCTGTATTTGTACAATTTATAGTGTGGTTGTTTGGTTGTGGACATTAGTCCAGTATTATTTATTCCCACATTGGTCAATACTGTGGATGGAACATAAATAAGTGCTGGGAATGGACAGTGGGTTTTCCAGCAAAGTATTATGTTTAGCTGTCATTATACACACAACCTCCCAAGCTAACAGAAGTAGTGTATTTTACCTTTAAAAGATGTAATTTAAAAACCAAACTAATAAAAAGCTGTCTTAAATGATTTAAGTATGAGATAGAACAGATAAGTAAAATAAATGAATGTGTCTACAGTGTGGTTGGGGGATGTGCTTGTCTGTCTCTCTGAGTAACTACTGTTCCTGCATCTTTTGATCAATAACAATTTGTCCTCATCTCCTCCGTCCTGTGAATAGCCCTGTGCATGCCCTAAATCTCCTACCCCACGGTATTCTATACTCAAACATTTGACTGCTATCAATAAACCAGTGCTGATATATATTAATACAAATCTATAGCTATTAAAGATTATTATTAGAACTGAGATTGATATTAGCAATAAGAGGTTATACTTGCAATGAAATATATTCGAAGCGACAGTAACTTAATTGGTAATAATTATGGTGGTGGATATTATATTGAGAATGATGGCATTGTAATTGATAAATTCCATTATCTGGACAAAGCAATATTATTGTGTTTTTTTGTTTGTTTTTGTTTCAGTGACGACTACTTTGGAAAGGCTTATGTACTGTAGCAATCTGTCAGATACTGTAACCTATGTGAATACCTTCCCTAGCAATGTGTGATTATTACGTTCAAGAGGGAACATCATCCCTAAGATAAATCTAAATTTTTTCACCTCATAATAAATTGTCAGGTATACTGACAGTTTTTTATTTTATTTTGCACCCTAATTTTTTTTTTTTTGGTCCAGATATTGCCCGCTGTGCCAAACACATGTGTTGACAGCATTGTGTAACTACTCTGCATGGTATTGCCTACGTTCCTGCCCTTTAGGGACACTGTATCTAAAGTCCTCCATCAAAACCTCATTAAAAAGACTGACTAAAATGGAATTATGTGTCCTTGTTTTTTTCTTGCCAAATTTACATCTAAAATTAAAATTTAACAACTTTTTTGTAACGCCAGACAAGGGCTGATATCCATGATCCCACAATTACAGGGACGATGCACTGATGACCCTGTACTCTGTGCCTGTATTATTTCGATCAGTAGTCAAATTAGTATGTCAACACTAATCTTGATCAGTAGTTGCCCATTAGGACTTAGAAGAGTAACTTCATCAACCAAGGCTTCAGTTAGTTAAATGGTGGTATAAGATGTGTTACTGATGGTTAAAGGAAAAGCTGGGATCCACACTAGCCCAATGTGGCTAATATTGGAGACCACTGACCATTACCATCTATATCAACATAGTACAAGATCACAAACCAGCTGGTGTTTCTTCTAGCTAGTGTGTATTCCAACAACTTAAGGAAAGCAGCTGCCATATCACATATCATGAGCTCATTATTTTGCTGAGGAAGCACATGTAATTTTTCTGTGCAACACACGTAAAAGAAGAAAGCCAAAAAACCCACTCTGCCAAGAAGCTACAATCATTTCACTAGACGAAAATGGCAAGAAGTCAATAAGCTGTATTTGAAAATTAGAAATTAAAAAATTCAATATTAATTGCAATGTCACTATCTGTCCAGGAAACAGTTGTCTGGGGGCTAATAATAGGGTGGATAACACCCTTGGATGTGTCAAGGCATTTTGTTTTTTAAGCCATTTAGGTGGAGACTGTATGCTATTTTTTTTTTCACTTTAAAATTGCTACCAAGTACATGTAATTATGTGTATGTGTACACCACTTCCAATTGCTTTTCTGTAATATAGGTTACATTTCTTAGTAAAGGTATAGGTTACACTGCACACAACTCATGTCCTATAACAAAGGCCATTGCTATGCTGCCTAAAACATATGAAAGCGTACTTAACCAACAAGAAATGCTTACAATAAACACTGCAATTAATAACGTATAAATAATTAGGCTACACTATTGCAAGAAACTTGCAAGTCCTATTTGTGCTCACTAAGCACATACAACCCTGTTTGTTGCAATTCAATACAAGTTGTAGCCTTGGTCAAATTAAACCAACGTATAAAATTTGACAACGATGGTCTCAATGCCTACAACGACCTTGTGAGTCTAGCGTTTAAACTTCACTGCTGGTTCTTGCATGCAAGAGGTCTCCCTTGGTATATCTTAGAGAACTGAAGAACCCAGACCTGCCACTATGCTGTTCTGATTATGGCTTTTATAAGCCATGCTTCTTTAAATATATATATATATATATATATATGGTTGTTTTTTTTAAATCACCAATGTAATGTATTTTACATGTAATTTTAATGTATTTAAATGCATTTAAATGTAAATGATATAATTAAAATGTTCAATCCAGCGTGAGATTCAACCTTTAATGCCTCTTGGTTTAAGCGTGTATAAATAGGCCTGTTGTAGTACCGCCTTTTGTCCAGCAGAGGTCACTTTGCGCTCGCGGAAGTGAGATGAAACGTCATATTCTAAAACGCTTAGCGCTCTTTATTAAGAGCATGCATTTCGACGTGCATGTGAACGACCTCGTTTTTCAATTAAGTGCAGCATTGAAAATGTAATTTCATATTAAAATAGGCCTTCCGACACACAGAGCGCATTAGACAAGTTATTGCGCTGCTTTCGCGTAACGATTCGCGAAATTCCGGAGAAATCGCGAAATGCTGCGCATTTAGAGCGCACTGTTGACCGCTTTGAGCAGCTGAGAAGACCTGACCAATCACGGACTTTCGGTAGAATTCTGACCAATGAACATGAAGCGGAACTGAAGCGGAACCTTTATGGCGCACTAATGCCATAATTTAGTTCAAAACATTCTTTTATTTAATGTGAAAAAAAAAAAACCTAAAAAACAAACGAGTGGTTGTTTCAGGTTCGTTTAAGTGAATTCACCGGAAAGCGCCGTTTCTCTGGATTCATAAGCGACAAGAGCTGCCAGCTAGAGCCAACGAAACAATGACCTCAGCATCAACAAAGGTACTTACTGTCCTGCTATAGGCTGCTGGATTCTATAAACATCTGGGTTTTCACACATGATGGCTGCTTCATGTCCATTCACTTTCTAGCTCATCGTGTGCAGCCTGGTTTCTGTTCATGTTCCTTGCAAATCGCCCACACTGCATATAGATCTACCCTCAAGCTGACTTTCCTGTGCACACAATCATTTTGTCCTCAGGTTGGTGAGATCTTCTCTGCAGCAGGAGCTGCTTTTACTAAGTTAGGGGAGCTCACCATGCAGCTGCACCCCGTGGCGGACTCGAGTCCAGCAGGGTGAGTGCTGCTGCTGCTGCTGCAGCTCCCAGACCTGGGCTTATCGTTGGGAAGTGCAGTGCGTGACGAGCCACACGAAGGCCTGCTCATTTCGGAGACACCTGTGGTGTTCTTCCCTTCTTCTTTTTCTTCTTTTTCTTTTTTTACTAATAAACAAATGGCAGCCTTTTTTTTAATGTCCGGTATCATGTCTTGACCGTGCATGCTACAGTACACATTATCTCTTATTTGTTTCTAAATGCTACCAGTGATAATTATTTGTGATAGACTTCAGGGTTTTTGTTTTTTTTTCTCTTGAATTTCTCAAAGACCTCGGCAAACCATCAGCCCAGTCTCATTGAAACCATTATTATTATTATTATTATTTTTATTATCAATAATAATATTAATGTTTGCATTTCTTTAAATTCCAAATGATTTTTGTGCAGAATAGAAGCATGGTTGACCAGTTTTAGTTAGACTTAAGTATAGTCACGCCATGGGCCCTGTCCCTTGGTTGCTGTGTCTCCTTGCAGAGCTAAATGGACGGACACTGAGATTGAGATGCTCCGGTCGGCTGTTAGGCGCTTTGGTGACGACTTGAACACACTCAGCTCCGTCATCAAGAAGCGCACAGTGTAAGCAATCCGGTCTCTCTACTTCGGCTTACTTCCTATGCTGGGCCTGACGCTTCCTGGCTCAGGTATAGGAGGTAGGTTTTAGGCTTATGTCTTAGATGTAATGGATGCTGGAGTTTTGCATGTACATGTGAGAGGAGCTTATTCTTGGGATTTGAACAGGCAAATCTTCATTGTATGGTTATGCTTTGTGGAAATTCAAGAGAAACAAAAAGATTTGCTGCGTTTGGTATTTTTTGTTTGATATGATTTGCGTGATAGACATTTGTAATCCAAGATGGTCTTGGATCAAAACCTTTTAAAATAAGTTATTTTTAATTGTTAACCGCAAATTTAAATGAACATCCTATGACTAGGGCACAAATCAAGACCACGGTCAAGAGGAAGCTTTATGAAGACAGCGGAGTTCCTTTGTCTTCTGACTCACCAAAGAAAAGTACCAAAAAGGTCCCGGTTGCCATGGCTCCCCCTCCACCACCCACATCTGTGCCAACATCTCAGGTTGTAGTGACAGCAGGCTTACAGGGTCCTTCTACAGGCTCAGCCAGCATCAAGAAGCCAAAAACGGCAGGTGAGCTTCACCACAAAAAAAAACATTTCAGGAACCTCGTGTTGAAAAATTACAATCTCTTCTCATTGAGTACATAAGTGTTATGATTAAGTATTTTGATGATCACATTAACATAATTTACATTAATTGTTTTTATCTGACAGATGTTACTCTGAGCGCTCTGAACGATTCGGATGTTAACAGCGATCTTGTAGACATTGAGGGACTCGGTGACAGCTCTGCGACAAAAAAGCTAAATTTTGATCAAGGTACAAAAACACAACACAACGTTGTTAGCTGTAAATGAGTTAGTATCAAAAAAGGATTTGATTATACCCTTCCAAAAAATTAAATACAGAAAAGACAATAAAAAATATTCCCTTTTGGTTTGGACATTTTGAAGGCTTACAAATGTCACATTTACAGTGCCCTCCAGAATTATTGGCACCCAACCAACAATGAACATATATAAAGAATAACACATGCAATGAGTGATATTATTAGCCTAAACGTATGGTATGTTGTATAGTTTTAATTAAACACAATATTTTTTCAAACACAAAAGGTTTTCATAAGTAGTGCAAATTTTTCTGCAAAACACTGTTTTCAAAATTATCAGCACCCTCACTATTCATATTTGTAAAAGCTCCAATGGAGAGAGTAACAGCACAGTCTCTTCATGTAATGTCTTAAAAGGTTGGACACACTTATAGAGGATCTTGGACCACTCTTTCATGCAGAACATTTTATTCAACTTTATATTCTTGGGTTTGTGCATGTGGACTGCACTCTTTAGACAGGTTCAAATCCGGACACTGAGATGGCTATCCCAAAATACTTATTTTATGTTCCTTCAATAATTTCTGTGTTGATTTGAATGTTTATTTGGGGTCATTGTCATGTTGAAAGATCCATCTACAGCCAAGTATTAACCTCCAGGCAGAGGTAACAAGGTTTTGGGGTAAAAATATCCTGGTACTTGGTGAAATTCAGGTTGGAATCAATCTTTACAAGGGCCCCTTGACCACCAGCCCCAAAACAGCCCCAAAGCATCAATGATCCACCTCCATATGTTAGTGTTTATGGGGGCTTGTCCTTGTATTCAGTCCCCTTTTTTCTCCAAACATGTTGATGGGGTGCAGGGCCAAAAAGTTAGATTTTGGTCTCATCTGACCACAAAACACAATTCCAATTGTATCTTCAATGACACTTGGTGAAGTTCAGGTGCTTAATTTTGTGAGTTGCTCTCAGGAAGAGCTTCATTAGTGCCCCCCTTTCTAAAGAGCTTGTTTTTATGGAGGTGCCGTCTAATAGTTAATTTTGAAACTTGACAACCCCAAGAAACATCTAAACTGTGATCTTTGGGCTCTTCTTTCCCTCCTTCACCATCCTCCTCACTGTGCAGGGGGCAATATGATCATGGGCAAATTTTCAACTTTTTTTTAAATCATGGCCATGGTTGTATTTAATTGTTTATATTTTTTTAAAATATTTAACTTATGTAATTTTTATATCGGTTACCTGACTTGTGCAGGTCAACAACAATCTGTCTCCTCTGTGTTGAAAGCTCCACATGGTGATACATTAAGGGGTTTGCATATGTGCAACCTCATGTGTATACCCCAAGAAAACAGGAAATAGTCAAAGAAATATTCTTTAGGGGTGTCAATAATTGTGCCACATATGTTTTTGAGAGAAAATATAAATTACTTTTTAAATAATTGTATCAGAATAATTTCTGTTAGAGTAAAGGTCTATTGTTTAAGTGTCAAATTTGAATTCTTGTGTGTAAAGTTTTATTTAATACAATAATTTTTGCTCATTTTTATGGAGGCTGTCAATAACTGGAGGACACGGTATATCCATTACATGACTGCAGAGGCAATTCGTTTTGCTAATAAAATGCTTCCTTCAATTTAAGCAACATTTACTGTATTGTTCAGCTGCATTTGTTTAAAGAGGCTGGTGTTAAGGATTTTTTGTTCCATGTTTTTGTCTTTCAGAAAATCTGAATCTTGACTCGAGCCTCATCATGAACTCCAGTGACCTGCCTCTCCTGTCCCGCTGAAACTGGCTCCATGCTCACAACCATAAACTGTAAAGGAAAAACAATTCACATAACATCAGCCTGAGCTGAACCTTAACAAGTCCCAGCCCAGCCCAGGAAACTGTCTGTTCGATTTAAACGACTTCTACTATATAGATGGATTCTAAAACAATTATAGTTTTTATGCCAGGTCAAGTTTGTAAGGGAGATGGAATGCTTGTTTCATATTATATGAATTATTTTGGTCATAAGTCCGTCCATCACCGTCCTTACATTCAACTTCTCGGTCAGATGCCACCAGTGCTTAGAATATTTAATGTCTCTTATAAATTCATTTTAAATAGAATTTTTATACATTGGTCTAGTGTAAATGAAAATGCCCCATTTATTTGTGTAATATTAGGAATTTGTTTGCCTTACAACTGTGTTTATGAATGTATGATAATCCTGTTCCCTAGTCAAACTCGAGTTTATCTATTTTGTCAGATAATGAAGTCTGCATGCATTCTGCCGATAAAATGACTGAAAACAAGCAAAAGTGTTGTGTTGTACTCAGATTTTTTTTTTTTGCACAAGGTCACCAATACATGTTTAAGGGGACTGTTGCAAGCTCAAATAACTTTTTGTGAGAATGTTTTTGAGTTTTAAAATGTTAAATTCTTCCTTTTGTTGGGATGGTCTAACCTGTCCTCACAAAGGAATCTGAAGTCAACAATTACATTTCTGATCTATTATTAAATTATACATGAGCAACTCAAGATAATGTCGACCCCATTTATTCCTGAACAGACACTCGGTGACAGAACTTTTATACAGTGGTCTGGTATTAAAAAATATTTATTTAAAGTTTGTTTTCATGAATTAATTAAAAGAAACCTCTATACATTCCTTAAAGAAAACATTGGGGAAATTTAATAAACTTCTTAAGCGAAGTATTTTCTTTACATTTTCTTTATATGACTTTGATGCCCTTTTAACCACTTTTATATCCAAGTAACTTTCCTATTTTCTCTCAATTTTTGGGGAGTAAAGTGATTTTTCCACTTAGTTTATGAATACCAGCCCAGCACTTTTGCAATATTTTGCAAGTAGTGTTTAGCGAAAACTGTGGCTTCAGACAGTGCTTTCTTGCCACAAACTCTATGGCTATGTTCAGACAGGCAGCTCAAATCCGATTTTTTGGCATACCCGATTTGGGCTGGAACTTTCTGCAGTCTGAATGGCAAAGAAATCGGACTTTTTCCAATTGGTTTCAAGCCCCATTTGTATGTGGTTTCAAATCCGATTAAAATCGTTTTTCTTGACATGTGACTCAGTTTGGCCGGTCAAATCGGATTTCATGTGATTTTTCGTCGTTCGGTGTGCGTACTTCTCGACGTCAGACATTTGTGACAAGAACACCACGGAAGAAAACCAGCATGAAGGCGGGTCAAAGGAGGAAAATGCACTGTGTATATATACACAATCATTAGTGAGGATCTTGCATAACTGTAGTGACCGGGGTGAAAGCAGCAGCAATCTTTAGTTGTTGGTGGTGTCGTCTGTGCTGATGTTAACCATGATCCGCAATAGGTCTCTTACAACAAATTTCAGTATTTGAATCTTATTTGTATTTGTTTTTAAATAACATCTGTTTTCAAGGGCAAAATCATTTTTTAATGTTTAAGGTCCCATGTTCAACTTTTAATCACCCAGCTTCGCCTGTCCCACACTACTTGGATGCACGCCTGCACCGTTACTATGACAACCAAAGTGGATATGCGTGCAAATGTGACTACAGTCCGAACAGAACAGACTAATCGGATTTGGTCACTTGTAATTTGCAGTGCGAACACTCGGTTTAAAAATCGGATTTGCCATGCTATCTGAACATAGCTGGAATAATTAGAGCTCAGTGGACTATAATAAATAGGCTATAAGCGCCACTGATAACCCAATAAAATCATCCAGCAACCCCAGCCCTTGTATGCAGCTGTGTAACAAATGTTGAATGCAAGAGACAAGAAACTGCTCTAAAGACTAACACTTTCACAGTGAAGTCCTCTGAAAAATTTAACTTTCTCGTAAATTACAACTAAAACCTAGGTATCTTGGTTGGACATCAGTACTGTTTCTGTATTTAATCACCTTGATTATGACAAGAACACACAAAGGTTTAACACAGACAAGAAAATGGACAATTCCACAATCTTTATTGATTTACCATGTAAATACATTTTTAAACATCATAGTGTAATATCCTCCATAACCATGGAATTCACATTGTGTTTGTGAACTCCAATAAAGCTTAAAAATATTTTTATTCCTTGCCTTTTAAAACAATGAGCACAATTTTCACAACTCCCCCCCCCCCTCCTCCTTTTTTTTTTTTTTTTTTTTTTACACAATGGATTACAAAGAACTGCAAAGGCAATCAGAATTTATTTAGATATTACTAGTATCTACATGATTTATAATATTGAAACTATATAAATGTTGAATAACACACACTCCCTATCAGCCTTCAAGGACATGCATTTGTCATGTCGATCTGCATTCAAGAGAGATGAAGAGCGTGTCTGTCTGACGGGAGCAGCACAAACCATACTGGCAACCCAGGGAGAGGGCAGCTGCCAATATTGATGTGCTGCTAATGTCAGGCACACTGAGACAAAGCTGCAGTCATAAGTGTGTGGTCTGGAGAAGGAACAGAAAGGGAGAGCAGCACAAAGTATATTTCCCTTGTACGGCTCTAGTAATAGGTGTACAAGGAAATACACACTGGAATAAATCTAGTCATGTATAACAGATTTTCTAGAATACGCAATATTGAATAGGAACATGAGATTTTCCTCAGAGAAAGATGATCAATGTGGCCACTTCAGTTACACATTCATTAATCATCCTGTCATTTAGCAAAATACAATTTGCACTGTACAAGAAGCCAGTGCAGCTGGGAACTGCTGTAATAACTGTCTGATCTCAAATGCACGACACTACCTATAATATTAAGCCACTATGATGTGGTCTACATTAAGGAAAAAATCACACGCTGACGCACCCATGCAGGCGGTGAAGAATATGTAAAAGCTTGTCACAGCTGCAGAATCACCAAGGTTCCCAGTAACAGCACACAATGATTTGGAAATCAAACTTTGAACCTACAAACCATGATGTGCTGCTACAGGGTTCTCTGGCCTGCACATGAGGGTAGAGTGAGATGCTGATACTCCTTATGAAAAACAAGAAACATCCAGAAAAAGCATACTTCAAGAAAGAGCAGCCTATATTTAATAGAATGTCTGTTTATTTTTGTTTCTTTATCTGAACCATTACAAATGAGCTCCACTGTGGAGAAATGTAGATGTGAAACTGCATGATTTTACCATATCTGCTTTCCTGAAGAAAAACTAATAAGCATTAAATATGAAATGGATAACTCGAATAGTGTTGAACAAGATCATAATAAGTCTTGTGGTCATCTGAATATTTTCATGCCACACTAATAACAGCCTTTTACACTGTACAAGTGTCTAAATGTGCAAAGTCAGAATGGATGATGAAAATGGAAACAAAATGGTGGATATAAAAGGAAGAAAATGTCTATTAAAAGGTTAGACTACAAAATGGTGTCTACCTAAATAAAAGGGCTAAAGTCTAATGTTTAAAATGTTTTGAAAAAGTGCAATTTTAATCATATAATTTATTTTCTTAATTTGTCTCTAGTACCATTCACAAATTACATCTGCGCCTGTCACCTCATGAACAAGAATGAGGGGGGGGGAGACAAAAGGCTCATGGAGGCACACAAAAGTAGAAAAAAAATGAAATGATAAAACAATGCAAAAACACTAAATGGAGGGGAAAAGCTCTAAGATACAAGTCCATGTCTGAAAAAAGGAAATTAAGAAATATTGGAACATATTGGAATGTGGAAAAAGTAAAATTTAATTTTGTTAAATTAGCTGAGCAATTATATTTTCATATTTTGAAAGTGCCACAGAGGGTGGGGACTATAGAAAGTAAAAAAAAGGAAGGGAGCAACAAAAAAATTAACATTATACAAGAGAATCCCAAAGGTGTGACCTTGAAAGTGACAATCAATAGAGACAAACCTAATGGGCATTAATTTGGTGAATAATAAGTGTAACTGAATAATCAGGTGTAATAGTCGAAATGACAAATTTTAACACCCAAATTAGTGTGTGCTTTTCTAAAACTAAAACTGTCAGCATAAAAAGATGGCCCTACCACAGTGCCCCAAGACACACACCACACACACACACACACACACCACTAACCCATCTAAACTGTACAGTAGCCTAATTAAAGACGTAAACCATAATTCTCACATCAAAAGTTTGTTTTAATTTATTCTAAACTCATGGCTGAAAATCTGATGATTTACGACTAAAATAACACTTGTAAATACTGTAGTGTGCTTATCTGAAAAGCTTAAAAATATTCACAATATGCTACAATCTAGTGTAGTCAAGCCTGCAATAGATTTATTTATTTAATATTCAGAATAACATTTATTGGTTTTAATTTGATAATTTAGGGGCTTAAGGATAAAATATAAAAGGAACATTTTAAAACATTCTACACGATGTCTTAAAGAATTACTGAAAGACTGTAGATTGAAGCTTAAGTTACATCTGATAAAAGGGCAGCATATTTGCAGTCTCAATTAAATGATCACGTCAGCACAGCTGAAGAAGGCGTTCATTTTTGTCTACTCCTGCCAGCTGTTCACCGAGAAAAAGAGAGAGCACAAGAAATAGGACAAGAAAGAGAAGATCAGGAGGCAATAAAGAACGGAGAGGGAGAAGGGGGTGGGGGGGGAGAGAAAGAGAATATAAGAAAAGGATAGACTGCAAAAAGGTGGGGAGTGAAAGTAAGTGAGAGAGAGAGAGAGAGAGAGAGAGAGAGAGAGAGAGAGAGAGAGAGCGCAGGCTCACACACCCTGGCCTAACTTTTCTTACCCATTCAAACCAGGGGCCATTTTGGTTAAGCTTCGAAGCAGACACAGAAAAGAAATTAACTTACTCTCTGCCTTTTTTCCTTCACCCTGTTCAGCAGGTGAGAGTTGAAGGTGGCTGATAATCCCAAAAGGCACTCACTGAACACCAATCGTTCACTCTAGTCAATTCTGCACCTGGATAGTAAAAAACACTTTAAATTAATTAAATGTAATTTATTTTAACTTATTTGAGACTTTAAAAAGGCAAAAACGTTTTTTTAAGACAGTTACTACTATCTTTTTAAAACTAGGTTAAAGACACCAGTTAAGGTTTGTCAAGTGCAAATATGTAAATTATTTAAAAATACACAAGAATATCAACACCTAAAACAGCTAGGTCCCTTAAAACAAATTTGTACCAAAAGAATTAAAAAGGAAAGAAATTCTCACATACACTTATCAATTGGCATTCCAAGTCTTAATTTGAGGTCAAAAATACACCCACTCATCTAAGACTGGGACTCCCATTCCAGGTTGGGGGTTCCAGGAGTAAAATAAGTGCCTAAAGCTTTTGTCCCCAACCACCTATTTTCAGCCCCTAAACCCTTTTTCTTTCCCTATTCCCTTCCAGACCAGCAGTCCATGCAGTGTGCAGCCTCTGCTTAGCTGTAGCTAGTGAGGCTGCCTGAGGAACTTGGTAGGCATAAAAAGCAGGGGTTGTAGCCTTTTTCCCGGGGCATCACATTCTACAATTAAATTGAACATTTTTGGGGGACTGAAAAAATCCCCAAAAAAATGAGTATGTCACCCTGGGGTCTCTTTCGAAGGGTGTGAAATTTGGGGACTGTTACTTCAACCGTTTCCAGGTAAAAAATTAATTTGTGGGACTTCGAGTGTGGAGCGCGCCAGTGCTAGCAGCTCTCGCTTGCTTGATTTCTTGTACCCTTGCCAAAGCATTCACACAGCCAACGGAGAAAAAGGGAGGGAGAAGGGGGAACAAAAGAGGGAGCAGGCTCGACTGCAGAAACACAGGGAAAAAGGGAAACGAAAACAAGAAAAAGCGTTGTGTTTTGTGGCAATTTTGTGCTATGATCCAGGAAAACTTTTTCCACAATCTCTCAACTTTCACAACTGTGTTTGAAGTGTGTTAGCAAAACATTTTTATTCTTGGCCTTGATTCATTTCACACTAAACGATTTTTTTTTTTTTTTTTATAAAAAAATTAAAAACACTACAAGTGCAACCAGGGGAGGAAAATAAACAGTACCAAAGACAACCCGAAGATAAACTTTTTTTATTTATTTCAGTGTTGTTTTTATAGTTACATCGGAACATGGAGCTTGGCTGTATGTACCGGCACTGTGGGCTGTGCATAAAACGAGAGACTAGGTAGAAAAAGTGGAGAAAATGTTGATCTGGTTCCACAGATAGCTTTACTGAGTAGGACAACTGGGCTTGAACAGTTGCACGCGCGCACACGCGCGCGCACACACACACACACACACACAGCCAGACAAGACAAAGGCCTCACCGAATGATACACGACCAAAATGCAAAAGCCAAACGAAATCAAATTCACAATCTCACTTGATGAAAGAATGCCCCAAACAAGCCTCTAAGATTTAATCACTATTTATAAGGTCAGCACACAACAAATTCAGTAATCTAAAATAATGATCATCACACACTATGCTGGCTTAAAATTACTTTAGGTTTTCCCTAATAGTCATATTGATTTAAAGTTACACATGTCATTTTAAATATGTCTGTAAAAAAAATATTAATGTACATTAAAACCAAAATTGCAAAAGTATGCAGCAGTGCTAATTAGAATTTTGAATGCAGGTAAAGAAGTTATTATCTTCTACCTTATTACACTTCATGCATCATCTCATTCTGCTCAAAACATGTCTTTGCTAAGCCTCAATAACCACACACAAAAACAGGAAGACTAAGAACAGTCCAGGGAAGGAACAGCATCAAAGCCGGGGCCTAACATTTCTATCACATTTTCCTCTGAAGAGACACAGTTAAAAATTAAACATAAAAAATTTAAGCAAGGTGATGTACATTATAAGGATGCAAATTAGGACTGTGAAATTCCAGGTGAATTGTCATGGATTGTAAAATGGCCAAATTCGTGGGTAAAATGTTGTAAACAGACCAACAGAGAAAGAAGAAGAAGAAGAAGAAAAAAAAAAAACATGCGTCACTGTTTCAGCACATTAATTACTGTGATAAATCCTGTTTGTGATGGAGCAGGAACTCTAATTTTATACAGTACCCAATAATGCCCATCTAATTATATACCATATAGGACATCAAATCAGTTAAAATTTTGTACTAGAAGACGTTAGAATTTAACAGAACAATTTAAGAGGGAACATGGGAAAGCAGATCTTGAAAACATGGCCCCTGATCACAAAAATGAGCAAAACAGAGCAACTTGGGGAAGTGCAATCAGTCCGAAGATATTAAAATTCGGTGTGATTTTCTCACTAGACAAAGAGTTTATCGAGAAGTAGACCATCAATGCAAAGAGTCAAAGCTCCAAAAACCAGAACCAGAATTGCTATACTGCTGACAAACCAGCAAACCAAGACCAAGCATACTCACTATGTCCTCTCCTGGTCCCCCTCCCAAAGTCAACAACCTGCTGAACGTCTACCAGTACTGTGCCTCTTCACATTTTTACTCCTGCGCGCACACACACACACACACACACACTTACACAATGTACATCAGACTGCACAACACACCACACACTGTGCATTATAAACCGTTTTATTTTTATTTTTATTATTGCCGAGTGTATCCCCTAATGCACGTTATCTGTTGACTTGATGTCTATTCATGCCTGCATGATCCCTTATGAGGCAGCACTAAATGTGTCAGCATTAATTGTACACGGCATGCACTGATGAATGAAAACGATTAGCAATGAACGTGACAAGAAAACTATTAACATTACAAAGAAAAGCACAGGCCTTAAATAAACTTTATATCACAGCACATAATCTACCAACAACGTGATGGTGGGTGGGACTGTAGACAGTGCGTGTGCCGAGCACCATTAGTCATGATAATAACATACATATCCTTTTTGGAGTTCAAATTATTTTTGAAAGACAGCTAATTGCCTCCAAAGCCATGCAGTCTAGCTTTAACGTGACCGAGTCTGCAAATGGCCAAGCCTCTGCACAGACGCTTTCCAAATAAATGAATGAATACGGGTTGTGCAGCTCGTGCGAATCACCGCCCTGTTAAAACGCACACACAGACTTAACGAACACTACATTATCGGAGGAGTGTGAACGTCAGGTAATCGATAGATCCGTCAGTTCAACGGCTGATCAGTTTGTTTGTTTGTTTGTTTTAAAGCGAGATCATTCGCTGCAAAAGCATTGCGTGTGCATGCACAAAGTGCGACCTCGCGCGCTTCGGTTCAAAGCTACACCGTCGGAGAAACAGAATAATATTTTTGGACAGTTGTGGGGAAAAAGCGGTAAAGTAGGAACGGTTTTTGGCTAGTCGGCGAAACGGAGAATGAAATGAAATGAATGAAGAAAAGAAAAAGAAAAAGCATAGGGTGCATCTCACGACGCAGAGTGAAATCTAATAACACAATTATTCATCATGGGAATAAACCAGCAGAAATGACCAGCCGTCAACTGTCTGCTAATTACGATAGACACCTACTGACGGTTTAGGAAACATCTGGACACAGGTGTTAATATTAAACTGGAGTAACTGGACAGCTCCGGTGAAAGAAACACACATCATCATCATCATCAGCTCCTTAACTGCTTACTCATTAGGTTAACCTGCTGGAAAACACAAAGATGAAGTCTATTCTAGTTAGGCAGCGAAGCTACATCGGTCTTCTTGCCCAGATAATGTCTGTGAAGAAGCGCGTGGCGTGTAAAATCGACATGGTCAATCATGTAACCAACAATATCATCGATAGGCAGAAATTACCAAGTGAGCTGACCAACACTGTTGCTACTGTAACCGACAGTGGCAACCTTAACCAACAACTAACCCCTAGTAACCTTTGATCTACAATAATACACAGACAAAAAACATCAAAAGTATTGGAGAAACATTTTTTTTTCTTTTTTAAAATTGAAACATTGTATGCCATGGTTCCTGGAAAGTAAAATAGTAATTTACCTTTGTAAAAAAAAAAAAAAAAAAAAAAAATCTTGTCCTGGGGGGGGGAGGGGGGAGAGAGAGAGAGAGAGAGAAAGAAAGAAAGAGAGAGAGAGAGAGAGAGAGAAAGAGAGAGAGAGAGA
>JAOUQW010000040.1:9360324-9375761 GCA_028565825.1 Olivaichthys viedmensis | reverse complement strand
TAAAATTCATTCTAAGCTCATATTCTCTATAGGTATTTGTTGTACTCTACACTGAAGTAACATGTTAAATATGTTATTACAATATTACAAAGCTATTAATGCCCACTCAATTTACAGTGGGGGTGGGGAGAGAAAATGAGGGGAAAATTAAACAAGATAAAAAGACACCCCTGAATGAATGGAACCTCTTCCCAATGACGTTTCCTAGACATTGATGGCCAGTCAATCCATTTAACCTCACCTCTTTATCTTTCTTTCTCGCTCGGTTTCATTTTCTCTGTCTAATGCACAAGAACAAGAACAAAGTAGCTCCCAAAAAAAGAAAAAGATAAAAGAAAAGGTCTAAAGACAACAGCATCACAGATGCAAAGGGACGGGGGGAGCAGGGGAGGGGCAAGAGAAAGAAGAAAAAAAGAAAAGAAAAAAAAGAGAGGCGAGAGAAGGCCTTCAAGTGAGCATCCCGCTCTTTCAGATTGGCCCAGTGGAACGGTGGTGTAGTAGTACTGACACGTGGAGCCCCTCCAATCCAGCTCCCTCTTTCCACACAGGGTTAGCAGAAGTGGTCATCCTCGTCCTTATCATCCTTCATGCCCTTCAGCCTCAGTCGAGCAAAGTCTTCAAACACAAAGTCGTCGTCCTGAGAGAAGTTACTGAGAGAGAGAGAGAGAGAGAGAGAGAGAGAGAGAGAGAGAGAGAATTAGAGAGGTCAGTAATACTGAGGACCGTTTTAGCCATTAACTCACACAATGCAACAAATGCACGTGTGCACACAAACAGCAAACTCACTTTGTCTCAAACTCTATCAGGTTGGTGTCCACAGGGGCATCCGTCTCTGGCACAGCTGTGAAGATGAGGCAATGAAAAAAAACAGCTCTCTCATTAGGACACCATGTGTCAAGAGGAGAAATACAAAAAAAAAACATCCCAAAATATTATTCCGAACTGATGTTCTCCAAATACACTAGCATTCAAAAGTTTGGAGTCACCTGTCATATTTTATGAACAGTCATTATTCTATTCACTACACTCTTATACAATGTAGTATATATCTAATATAAACCACACACCAAAAGGTATTTTTAGAGGTTTTGTTTGGTATTTAAAGTATTTTGGGAAAAAAGATTTTTTTAAAGTCATTTAAAAAGTTAAATGAAAAATTTATGATAAAGAGAAATGATTATACATAGATAATTTCAGTATATTATTAAGTATCCACTTGATTTGATCACTGCTTTCCAAAAAAAGAGGCATTCTGGATATTAATGTTTATATTAACATCACTCTTGATACTATAAAACTTTCAGTCATTTTCGACACATGATGTTTTACAGCTTTCTACAAATGACGTGAAACCAAAGTGAATAAACACTAGAATCATATTACCTAATTTTATAGATGTATCTGAAACAAAATGGAGTTTATATTACTGAAAACACCGATTCCAAACTTTTGAACGCTAGTGTAACTGCCTGACTTGAACCTTAGATGGTGGTTTTGGTGAGGCGAGTGTGTGTCTGTGGCTCAGGTAGTGTACGTACTTGACTGTGGTCTTGAGCTGGGCTGCTCAGAGGGCTTAGGGTGCATCAACACGAAGGGAAGCTCCACTGCTACATCACTGAAAAGTGTACATTGAGAATGAATCACAAGAATTACTTCTGGGTTTTTTAAAAACACGCAGAGATGTGACATTTACATTATATTAAAGTGGCTGCATGTGGTCACAGTGTGTGTATTGTACTCACCCTCCACGAGAGACAACCAGTTTAACTTTGACTCTGTAGGACACCAGGATACCCAGAACCTCTTTACTGGACGCATCCTTCACGCTGTAAAGTAAGGAAAATACAGCATAAACAGCATTGTGATTTTTTTCTCAAAGATTCTGCATTCCATATAATTGGATTTTTACACAGGCTTATGCATATAGGTTTTTTCTTGTTTGTAAAATATCACTATAGGCAAGGTCTGTCAATGTCCTTTAAAAAAATTGCATTTGAATTTGAATTATTTCAAAGATTTATTATCTGAATGCATTTAAATATTGTTTAACTAAGACAGAGCAAACTTTAGCAGGAGCGTCACAATGTGTGTTTGTATCACATAAACTACCAAAGACGAAAACTGTGTTGCTTTCTTAAGGAAGGAAATGACGAAGAGGGAATATCATAATTTTATCATACACTTTAATATTTCAAGTTTTCTACAATTCATGTTGCCATAGTAATGTTTTCCTAGGCTACCCAAAATCCATGTAAAAATTCACCATCTTCAACCTTTTCATGCAGGAATAATTTACAGCTAGGCTGAATCCTAAATAGGCTATTTGAGATTCAGCCACAGAATGAGTGACCCAAATAAGTGCCTGTTAGAAATTGTTAAATACTTACATGTAATATTATTTTTAGGGTGCATACTTTTGTTTCTCATTTATGTTTAATTTGAAAACTGATACATAACTTATTTTTACATAAACCCCACTTTTTCATGTCGAGCGTCACAAGTGTCATTTAGCCAAAAGGTTTAGAAAACACATGTTTCAGTAGACTTACGTTGGGCGACTAAAAGTTGAACATGGGATCTTAAACATTAAAATGTGAATTTATTGCCCTTGAATACATAAATCCTATAAAAAAATTCTAACAGTGTTCGAACAGTGAAATTCGTTCTGACAGTCATAAAGTAAATACATTAAGCCTAGTCTTTTTCACAGCGGATAAAAATTATGTGGTCATACTGAAAAAAATCATAATGCAGGCTATAGAAAAGAAAATACATAAAATCAATTATTTATTTATTTTAAATCAATGCATGAGGATGAATAAAGAATAGTTTTATAACTGTATCTATCTTGCCACCCTGAACCAAAATCAAATTGAATCCTGAGGTGCCTGGCGATTCCCACCTCTAATAAACAGTAATACTTTCTTAAGTCTGTATTTACTGCCTTGGTGAGTCATGAGTCATAAGTCATACGTCCAAAAGCTCAAAGCAGCAATCTGAATCTATGAAGTAGTGTAGCATGGTGTGTGAGTGTGTGTGCATAATGTGTGAGGGTGGTGTGTGAGGCTGTGTGTGTGATGAGTGCTCACATGGTGCTGGAGGCCAGGTTGGTGTCCTCGTGCTTGAGTTTGCCGTCCAGAGCTAGACCCCTCTTCTCTCGGTTGTTGCTCAGAGTCGGGGTGAGCGTGTACACCTTACAGAACGTGGAGCTGGGCGACACCTGATCACTGAAGACAAGTGGAACAGAGATTAGACAGTGGCACCACACTACTATCTGACCATATCCATATCTCTACACAACTCCCCCTTTAGGATTACAACACAGCTGCTTATTGTCCTCGTGTACGTATGGCTGAATTCTCTTGTTCCTGTCTGCACACAATGGCAGATAAATATCTTGTGTGTACAAATGAATATCAGTGTGTGAGAGTGTTAAGTTACAAACAAAAGTGCTTTATTGAGTGACATGACCTGTTGTTGTTGTTTTTTTTTGCCTGGATTAACCACACTGCAGGGCATATAAGAAAAAGATGGATGAAGAAAAGAAAGGAGACAGAAGAAGGATAAAACAGATGATCTTCCACAGAGGCTGGCATTTATTTGTGTAAATATGATGCTGTAGGTGAGCCAAGAGAAACCAATCAAGGTCCAATTTCTACAGGTAGCACACCAAAGTGAAGAGACAGCAAGTGTTATTACTTTGGCCTGTGACATATACCAATGGGGCAACAGCAAAGAATTTAGCTCTGCACATTAAAAGTGATATTAAGCAGGGCATGTGGCTGTTAGACCAGCAGTTTGAGTGCCACACTAGCAAAAAGGGTCTGTGTTACACCGTACGCTGACTTTAACGGTACAGAAAACCAAAAAGCAGGTGTAATAAAGCAGGAAAAGGAGAAATTCACTGCATTAGTCATCCATTTTTGATTGAAGGAATACAGCATTTTTAAAAAATATAATCTCGATCTACTGAATCTGTAGCGTGTGTGTGATTACCATAGACAACAATTTTGTTACGTTTCCCTGTACTGAGAAAATAACAGAAAACCCATTTACTCGAAGCTCAATTATAATGTAAGTCTAAGGGCACTTGTTGGGGAAGTCAGTAACAATTATGAGAAACACATATTATACAGCTCTAGATCTGTATAATTTGTCCTTTCTGAGATTGGACTACTTTTCCAGAGGGAAGAATTTGTGGTTGTGCGTTACCATCAGTTTTCACCTGCAGTGGAAGAGAAACGTCCGAAAAAAAGCATAACGACTCGGGAAGGTCAGAGGGGGCAGTGTAGGCTCTTTCAGGGTCATACAGGGTCACGCTCATACTGTGGGCTGTTACTCACCGAGAGGCCAGTCGACCCACAGACTTACTGTAGGTGTCACTGGAGTGCAGAAGCACATGGGTTACCTGCAGCACTGGGAGAGAACAGCCCCTTTTACCACAGCACTACAGAAACCAAGAAAATACCACTAGCAGGAAGGTGGGAGACAAAGGCTATGTTCACACACGCAGCTCACATGTGAATTTTGGCATTTTCTGCAGTCTGAACGGCAAAAAAACAAACATTTTTGACCAGTCAAATCAGATTTGTTTGTCATGTGTTTTTTTTTTTTTTTTCCTGTCCCTCAGTACGCTGTGCTTCTTGACGTCAGAAATTTGCAACAAGAACAACACAGACAAGGCAGGTTAGCATAAAGGCAGATCAGGGGAGGATAGAACTTGTCCAGGCAAGAACACTTGTCCTGCACTACTCAGCTGTTACCATAACAACCAAATGTCGACAACCAATACGACTACAGTCCGAACAAACAAGTACATTTTGGTCTCTTGTGATTTGCAGTGTGGACGCTCAGTTTAAAAATGTAAGAAATTAATCAGATTTGCTCTGCTGTGTGAACAAAGCCAGAGTATATGCTGTGATATTACAACAAGGGAGAAAGGGCATGAACTTTAAGTTTACTGATTGAGCAATAGTGGAGGCTGCTGTGGAACTCGCTCAGGGTGGAAACGTGTTAGGAGAGAGCTGCTAAAGCAATGAGCGACTCGCTGGGTTTTTTTGGTAAGGGAGGGGCAGAATGATCCTGACTGAATTTATCACCCCCTCTCTAAACCCCTACATGCTAATATATAAACCTGCACATAACCAGTATTGTGTGGTGTAAAATGCCTTATACACCCTATATATTCTCAAACCACAAAACAGAGAGACGGAGGCTGAGGAAATGAAAAAACAGAAGTGGCAAGACTTGGAGGACAAGCGAGAAAGAAAAAAAAATGGTAGAATGTTGAGTAGAAGGTAGTGGTTTTTTATTGATTCATAATGAGGGGTATAAGAGGTTAGAAAAAAAAAAGAGAAGAAGAGAGGGATGAGAGATGAAAGGAAGGCTGGTGGTAGGTGGTGGGGTACTCACTCGGCCTCTACCTGAGCCACAGGGCATTTGTACTGTGCAGTACTGAACAGACAGATATCAGCATACTGTCGCACTGTGGGGAGAGAACAGGGACACACAGCAGGTTTATCAGGACTGGAGAGGAGCACCATCACTCAAACACACACACAAAGGAAGGCCAAAAGTCATAAAGGTCCATAAACAAATAATCTAATCCATATACATAAACAGTAATGCAGTTCTACATCCACGTAACACAAGTTATCAATATCTCTCCCTGTTGATTCCACCTAAATGCCTGGAAATTTCCATGAACGCTGAAGCAGACAAACAGAGTTATCTTAAATATTGAGGCGCTACCATCAATAACGGAAACAAACGCCTATTCAAGCACTTTAAAAGCTCAATAACAGCCACAATAACATACTGATCAAGATATGTTTCTGTGGTAACACAAGCAAATATTAACCTAAGACCTCCCCTGAACAGATACACAACACAACTATTCTTGTTAAACATTCCAGTCGTTATGAGGGAAACGGAAAAGCAAGGTGGATGCAGAAAAGGGTGTGATACAAATAGAGAAAGCAAGCAGATGGCCTGTAAAACAAGGCAACAGACAAAACAGACACTCAGTGTACAGTTTCACACAAATTACAAAAAAGCATTTAGCCAAACACACATCATGAACCAGTGAGATCCAGTTTAGATTGCCCTTTACCTGAGATTTTGAGTCGTTTGACAGTTTTGGTGGAGTTGTTGGTGACGTGGACGTTGACACTGATGGGTTCTCCATGGTAGTAGAGCTGAGGGACAGTAAAGAGTAGAGAGAGCTTAGAAAAAAACTCCTGTAAATAAAATCATATATGCAGGGCTCTACGTTACTTTCTGAGCAGGTAGCACTACATTTTACTACAAAGTAAAACATCGTACCTCTGAGAGTACACATCCATAATAATACTGCTAAAAATAATGTCAATCCATATAGGTGGTACAATTCATAATTTTAAGTGTGAAAAAACACAAAGACCGAATGTGCAAGATTTCAATTGATTACAACTACCATGACCACTAGAATTTCTGCCTCGTAAACACGGTTCTAATCTTCGTCAAAATTATGAGAATTCAAGTGTTGGAAATTTGCCGGTGTGTGACCTCTCCGGGTCAATTGAGATGAAGATCTCCAAATCGTTATTTTGTAATTACCGTAATTCTGACATGATGTAAACGACTAATATTTGGATGAAGATATATACACCACATACACGCACAAAGTTCTTTTGTACGGGTGCGACTGTTATCTTTTTACTTTTAGCACAGGGTGAATTTCTTCTAGCACATGCGACAATATTATTGCTCCGTCCAGCCCTGATGTATGCAGCCACATGCAAATCATGTATGCAAACATCAACCATTTTGGAAAACCCTGTTAACCAATGGTAACTGTGTGTATGAGTGTGTGTGCTTGCTTGTATATGTACACACCTCTTTGTCAAGGGAAGCCTCCAGGTGTAGGGAGCGGTCAGACATGAGGAAGCTGCGTGTGGTTTCCACCATGGGCTGTGGTCCTGGCTTCTCTGGAGCATACTGCACCTTACGGATCACCAGCCGCACAGAGTTCCTACACAAATAAACACACACAAAGCTCGACAGTCTGCTTATCACTACAATATGAAAATATAAAATATGCATACACAGCCACACCCGCTCAGAGGTTACACCTGCACTCACAAATATAGACGGATGCATGCATATACACCCACATAGATCAACCAACATGTTGAAAACTACACCGTGTTCTATGAGCAGATGTGCATAAAGGTATGGTAAGGTGCACCTTTTGTGAATCTTCTCATCCACAGATTTGGCACAGAACGCTCTGATCTCAAAGTCTACACCGCATGCCTGAGGGACATAAAATAGATATATATTAGTAGTGCCGAAAATGTAAGGTCAGAAAGTAAGTGTGTGTGTGTGTGTGTGTGTGTGTGTGTGTGTGTGTCCCTTTACCTTGCCTGTGTCCTCTGGTCCTGGCTGTAAAGTGACTGAGCAGGGAAGATTCTGAGGAATCTATAATAAAACAGCAAACAGATTGAACAGTGGGCACACAAGTGCTGGCTGACATTAATGTTTTATGTTTACTCTACTACATGTACCTACAGAACATTAAAAATAATTCTATATGTAGTGTATATTTTACCCAATAACCAGGCTTATTAAGGGATAAGGAATACTCACTAAGGGCAGTTGTTGGGGTGTCAATAAATGTTTGTGTGAAACACGTATTTTTGTAGAACACTTATAAATTCTTCAGTCAAAGGTGTTTATAAAATATTTTTATAAATTAATCTCTAAATCTGTATAATTCATCCTTTCAAATATGGGCCTATTGTGGTTATTTATATGCATTCTATATTTTAGTAATACAGTAACTTCTAGTAAGGTGTAATGTATTGTTTAATCAGCTATAGTATAACTCATATTAGCTGAGTATTGTGTATTAGCTTAAACAAAGATTAATGAGCATTTGTAGATTTTTAAAAGCAATAGGCTGCTATGCAGGCAGCTAAATAAGTTGAATGGGATTAGTAATTACAGTGAAGTTAAAGGGGTGCGCGTGCTGGCCGAGCTTTTTGAGCAGACGCTCCTGGAGGCGGCTGAGTGGTTTGCGCTCATCAGGCAGTGGAGGAAAAGCCTGAAAGGTGGAGATGTACAGGTCTTTTCTGAAGGACAATCCCAGCACGTCCAGATCCTCTCGGCCATAACGAAATGCACACGTCAGGGTCACAAACACTGGGGAGGAAAGTAGGAGAGAAGGATGAAGTGATGAAAAAAACCCCGCAAGATGCAAGTTTAGATATGGTCATGAGAGAGGTTTAGGCGAATGAGACATGTCTGCTAAATAAGGTCAAGTTGGGTGTTGAAAGAAGATGACAGAGTGTGCACAGAGTTCAAATTCACCCACCTTTTCTGTCTTTAAGGTATTCAGGGTCGACCAAAAGTACTCCGTCTAAACTCGAATAATAACAGAAGGAAACATAGTTAAGCATGACCTGACATGCTGTAAAGTGTATAAAGAGGTTCAACTGTGAAAGTGTAAGCTTCACATTTTAGAAAGTAACCCCCAGCTCCCCTCACTCAACAATAAGTCAGTCCTATAAACTTTGGGAGTCTGAGAAGCACTGTACCCAAAGCACAATACATCAATCACAGAATGAATCACAATTACATTCTTGACAATACTGATGTAGTAAATGAACAAAACACACACATTCATTTCTTGTCATATTACACAATTTATTGAATCATTTATAATTTTTTATTTAATTTAGTCCTCCATACTAGAAAGGTCTGTGCCTTGATCTGAGTCTCATATTTCAATGTTCCATTTATAGTCCCAGCCTCTTAAAGAAGCACAGTGAACACACGATAGAAGATAAGCCTTGACTAATTAACTTACCATAGCTCTCTACATTATACAATGTGCAACAGTCTGCAATGCTTTGTAGCGTTTATGTAAACCTAGTAATCTAAGAGGTTACATGTAGTGATAGCAGGACCACTTAGTCTAATGATTTCTAGTATATAGCTGTTAAAGGTTTTGACTAACTATTAGGCTACACACACAGAAGTAAAGAGAAGCCGACATGTGCTAGTTAATTCCCGAATGAAACAGTTCTGTTCACATTTTTTCGTCCCGTAAATTAACTCCGCCCCCAGCTGGAACAGAGTTTTTCAGCTCTGTCACATTTCCATAAAGAGCAACCTATAAGGCATAAGTAGTTTCGACAGAGGGGCTGGGGTTGGTTGGGAGAAACGAGAAGGCTTGTCCATGTTTTGATTTCACCTTACAGCAGAGGGCTCTAAAAATTACGAACTGCTCCTTTAAACACTTTGTTGAACTGAAGGTCAAACTGACCCCATCCTCATTTAAATACTCAAAAAATACATTTCATTGATGGGTTTTCTCTTGTCAAGGAGCATCAACACGACATACCTTTGGCTGGACAAATGTTGTGGTTGCCTAATTACATTTACATTTATTATTATTTATTCGGTAGACGCTTTTATCCAAATTGTCTTACATGTGAGGCAGAATTAAATCGAATCATCAAGCTGTTATATGTCTTAATTACTTTATACGATGCAATTACATAGATTGAACTTAAATTGAACACATTTGTTCAAGTCTATGCAATACTTTTACTCTCATACAGTAATTGCACTCAGCTGAATAGAGCTCTACTCAGACAATACCTGCTGTTTCCAAGCTCCACTTAAGTGCACACACACTGGCACACTGGGTTTCAGTGAAGGAGGCAACAGTTACAACAATCACCTTGTAAAAAGGTTATAATTACAATACTTGAGGCTTGGAATTCAAACTCGTCACCGCACGTACACACACACACACACACACACACACACACACAGTAATCACCTTCATTAGTGAAACTCCTGCATCTCGCTCACATAACTAAATTGATTTCTCCTTAGATTTGCTGCCATGGCAACAGTGAAAGCCACAAACACTTCAGTGACGGGAAGAGGTGTTGGAGAAAATAAAACTTAGCACACACCCAGACAATATCACAGGTGAAGAACAACGTGGGCATCTTGATGACCGTCAAAGCATTTCACGGGCCAAAAATCGGCAGGCTGACACTAGGCTTTGATTCACACCCTCTATTAGAATATTAATTAGTATAAGAGCTCAAGTTTAGATCCGTTTTTATTAGCACAGACATTGGTGTTTTATGAGCATTTATTGGAGTACATTTATCCTAGTTTGCATTTCGAGACCTTGGAATTACAAGGTTCCATCTGAATATTCTGTGATTTTAAGATATTGAGCCATAAAGTTTTGACCCACAATAAGGTCAAAGCAGATTCAACTTTTTTTTTAAATACACCTTTAAGCAATATTTTGGTGTAAAACGTGTGTATATAGAATAGAATAGAATGCTCCTTATTGTCACATATACATATACAGTACAGTGAAATTGATTCTTCACATATCCCAGCATGTTGGTTAGCTTGGGTCAGAGCGCAGGGTCAGCCATGATACAACGCCCCTGGAGCAGGGAGTGTTAAGGGCCTTGCTCAAGGGCCCAACAGTGGCAGCTTGGCGGAGCTGAGGCTTGAACCCACGACCTTCTAAGCAGTAGCCCAGTGCCCTAACCACTGAGCCACCACTGCCCCATAGACTTTATTATATATATATAATAAATTAAATTAAATAGTTGAATCTGCTTTGACCTTATTGTGGGTCAAAACTTTATATATATATATTCTTACATATATTCTGTGGCATGTAAATAACATATTTATAACATTATTTTTGCCAAAAAAAATCTGATTGAACCTTATAATTCCAAGGTCTGGATTTGTCAAGACAATATGGTCCAGAAATGACAAACTAACCAATGAACCAAACACGCTAAATGATAGTCTGGTTAAGAGTTCCGCTAATTGCTGTTGTCATTGTAAATGCTCACAAGACTGTAGATCTACTAGTGGATTAGTGTTGCTAAAGAAAACTAGATTGCTGACTGTATTATAAGAGATGCAAAATAAATTTTCAGTACAAGCTCTTTAGACTCACCGACTGGATCCACGTGATCTAGATGATCCACAAAGTCCCTCTTGCCCAAGTAGACCGTGAGCTAGGACAAGAAAAACAGAAACCATTTGATGACGATTAGAAGTCCAAGTAGGGAGAAAATCAGGGTGCATAATGTTCTTCTTGGGGATTATTCACCACACACACACACACACACACACACACACACACACACACACACAAAAAACGCCTGAATCATGCTAAACTGACCCCAAGTTGCTCCACTCCCTTCCTGTAGACAACACGGCCAGACCAAGTGAGATCACAAAAAACATCTTCCACACACACACACAGCTCTCCATCAAACAAAGAGAGACAGAGGAAACAAAAGGAATACACAAAAAGACTAAATGAGAGAGAGAGAGAGAGAGAGAGAGAGAGAGAGAGAGAGAGAGAGAGAGAGAGAGAGAGAGAGAGAGAGAGAGAGAGAAATTGTATGTGTGAATTGTAATTGAGGAAAAGGGAAGGAGATGGGCCACAGAGAGAAAGGGAAGATATATATGTGGGCACACATACTCATTCAGGAGAATTACCTTGCAGTTGGGGCTGGACTTCTTGAAGACTCTGCAAGGGAGAACAAAAAGAATATAGTATTAGACATTCTTATTGGAATTCATGCACCACTGCAAAAATAAACTTGTTGTATCTCATGTTAATGTAAATCATTTTGGCATGTTACAGATGCAGGGTTGCTATATTTGTAGCTATGCACTGATTTTCTATATAAAGCATGACTGCAAGGGCAAAGGAGATCTTGATTGGTGAGAGAGGGACAGAAAGGTTGGCTGTGTGTGTGTGTGTGTGTGTGTGTGTGTGTGTTTGGGTGGCACGGCGGTTTCCAGCTTGCTTCCTCTGTGCCACCCTGGAGAAACGAGAGCCTCCAAATCCTTCCATACTTGATTACACACTGTGATTGGAGCTTTGTTCTTCTCCTCCACTGCACGCCTCAGAAGATGCAACTGTTTGTTTATGAAAGACACATGAGGGGATGCGTCCGAGCCGTTACAGAACCTCATCTCTCTGTGTGTGGTTGCAGCGCTTTGTATAAATGACACACAGGAGGTTGTGGGAGGGCTGCACCCGAGCATTGCATGACTCTCTTCACCTGCAGTGTGTGTGTGGGTGGATTACCCTGTCCCTGCATGAGATTCGAAGCTGCCTCAGTTTGTGCCCTAATAAAACAGGAGGGTCTGTCGGCAGACCGCAGATAGTGGGCGTGTCTTTGAGTGGGACAGATGGGCGTGTCTTTGAGCCCATATAATAGTGGTGCTCTTCAGATGTTCACATATATACGAATGCCAATGACCTTCTACTTAAAGACTTCCATATATGGACTTAGACACACCCACATTCTCATCTATGGCCTTTTGAGACGCGCTCACTCAAGAGCTGTTCTCATTTCCATATATAGACTCAGTGACACACATTTCCATATATGACGTCAGACACGAGATCTGATCTGAGATCTGCAGACCGTATCAAAATAAAGAGACGAGGCCTGTAATTGCAGTGCTTTTGTTGGTGCATTGTGGCGCTTATCTTGAGGTGTAGCTGTGCAGCCATCGTTAATTGCGTGTTTTGTATGGGTCCTGTTGCAATGCACGTACATTTTTAGATGTAGGCTGGTAGCTCACTCGCACACTGACGTTTAGCAGGTGGGAGATTCTCCACTAGGGGGAGCTCTTACTCGATTAGCTTTGGTGTGCATCATTGTTGAAGGGAAGGAAACTGGCATCAACTAATGCATGCATGTTTGCACACATTACGGATACAGAGCTGTCTAGTCATCTATCAACTAATCCTTAATTGTTTCACTTTTCAGTCTTTTAGTTAATGTTAAACGCAAAACAACTCCTACCGTTATACGGTAGTCCGTAGTCCAGACCTGCGTACTTCAGCCGAATTGTAGCAATCAGCACACTTTATAA
Organism: Olivaichthys viedmensis; assembly: GCA_028565825.1. Taxonomy (NCBI): domain Eukaryota; kingdom Metazoa; phylum Chordata; class Actinopteri; order Siluriformes; family Diplomystidae; genus Olivaichthys; species Olivaichthys viedmensis. Next base: position 9,362,819 of record JAOUQW010000040.1, on the reverse strand, counting down.
TAAAAGAAAAAAAAGGCACAGCAAGAAAAAATAATCTGTGCCGATTATCCTTTTTGCCATGTTGACAGCTGGCTGAAGTCCCAAGTTCCACCTAGCTAGCTTATTTGCATATTGTACAGGAGGCATGAGATCTGATCACGATGCCAACAGGATGACGAGAATGCAAAAAAATACCGGGTGCAAGTAAAAAGGGCAAGGGCGATACCAGACTGTTGTTTCTTGATATTGATATGTGAATACAGAGAGCACATTTTTTTATATCCAGATACAGATCACATGATGTAATGCAAGTTGTACGTGATGTCAAAGTGTGTCAAATGAACCGGTGTAAAAGTAACTGTATGGAGCGCTGTCTCTGAATGCAAGTGTAATTTGGTGTAATTTAGTGGTTTCGTGCGTAAATGGGCTTCATCGGGTCTGCGCAGGCTTTAACTCCACTCCGGTTGGGGGTTTTTAGGTGAGCAGCAGCTCTCGGCTGTATCAGGACGTAGCGTAAGCCTCTTTCAGTTCGGGGGCTGGGAGTTTTCATAACAGCGCCGCACTCCTGTGGTTTCGAGTGGCTGTACAGGAAATTGTTGAGTTTAGTTTTGGTCTGTCCTAATGCTGCGCCGGCTTTGCGTGTCACGTTATGGGCACGGCTCCAAACCAAACTGGCTTCAAAGCGTACCTAGAGGGAGAGGGAGAGAGCGAGGGCGGGCGGGGGGGGGGGAACAAACATCAGTTTGACTGATTTGTGTTGTAATAAGCTGCTGTGAGTGTTAATGAGCGAGCCAGGCCTGTGGTCTGATGCTATAACCAAAACGTAAGCTTTGGGTTTGAGTGTTCACACATTTGTGCCACTGCACATCATCGCTCAGGTGAGTGTTTTGCTGTGCGCTCACACTGGACATTGCATGTTTAAAAATTTACTATGAAGTGTTTGTGTCTAGTGTAAATAAAGTTTTATTAAAGATGCTGGCTAATTTAATAGATTTTTATTTTATTTTTTCCCATTTGTCCAAAGCGCGGTCATCTGCTTCTGACATTACAGATAACATTTACAAGATGAAAAACTCCTCCTGAGCTCAATTTCTCTTCGAATGCACAAAGAAGTTCATTGCGTGTCTGTTTTATTTTTTGATTAGCATACTTCTCATAAATGAATTGTAATTGAATTAACACATCGTCTTTTGCTGTGTTTTAGTGTGTGAATAAAAAGTATTCTATCTACTTTTGCTTCTAGTACTCGGACTAATGATGGAAGTAATGCGCAAACGTACCTCGGTGTTGGAACATGAAAATCGTGTGAAACCAGACTCTGGGATGATCGAACTCTGGTTTGGTCCCAAGCAAACTTCTGAAACGCCTAAATATTGCAAAAACAGACGATCCTTGGCTGAGTGAAATGGGCAAAGAGAAGTAACCGTAACGAGTGTTTCAGTCTCTCCATATTTGGCTGGTGCTTTTTTTGGTATCTCGTAGCTCGAACGTGAAAGTAGCTGTTGGAAACCAACAATGTTTAGCATTTTCTTTTGCCGACTTTTCAGAAATCGCTCCTCATTCGATATTTTAAAGAGAAGTCCTTCTCTTTCTCTGGTCTAGTGGGTCCAGCTGTGTTGGTTGTGAGTTGTTGTGGGGTTTTTTTTGTTTTTTTTTGTGTGTTTTTGTGGGAATTCTTTGGCCGGTCTGTGTTTATTGGGCCAGCTGGAGCTCTTGACCTGGCTTGCTTCTCTTCTGGGTTTTACAGAAATAAATAAATGCCATGTTGAATTACATGTTGGCCATTAAAGTCACGGGTCCTCCTCCACTGCTGCTTTATGACTGGGATGGAGATTCGAGCTCCAGGAGGACAGGAGAGGCGTACACACTCTGAGGAAAGACAGACAAGAGGCGTGCACACTGAAGCTCTTTTTTTTTTTTTTTTTGCCTTTCCATAGTCACTCTTTTTCCACTGACATGGCACTGGTGCTGATCTGGTTCTCTAGCTAATGTTTTTAAGAACCAGGCTGTGCTTGAGGGCTGAACCATTACATAATCAGATTCAAATTTCGAATCTACTAACGCACAACATATTTTTTGTATAACCTAATACTGCATAGATAGATAGATTGATGGGGAAATGGATGGATGGATTGTGTCCTTTGCTTAACCTGATATTGTATAGATGGATGGATGAATAGATGGGGGGGGGTGGATATATAGATGGATGTATGGATGAGTCAATTGATGGATAGATAAATAGATATTGCCCTTTGTTTAACTTAATACTGTAGGGATGGAGGGATGTCTAGATGGATGGAGGGATGTCTAGATGGATGGAGGGATGTCTAGATGGAGGGATGGATGGCTGTGTAGATGGAGGGCTGGAGGGATGTTTAGCTGGAGTGATGGCTGTCTTTATAGAGGGATGGATGGATGGATGTGGGCAGTGGTGGCTCAGTTAGGGCACTGGGCTACTGATCAGAAGGTCATGGGTTCAAGCCTCAGCTCCGCCAAGCTGCCACTGTTGGGCCCTT
>JAOUQW010000040.1:9329097-9355992 GCA_028565825.1 Olivaichthys viedmensis | reverse complement strand
TAATAATAATGTAATAATAATAATAATAATAATAATAATATAAGGGTTAATGGGTAAACTTATAGATTAGGAGGTAATACTTATATTATTATTATTATTATTATTATTATTACATTATTATTATTATTTAAACTAGTTGTGGCATGATATAGAAAGAATGTCCTTTTAGCACAAGTTGGACAAAAGAATTTAGGCTACTTATTAGCCCCAAACTACTAGGTCTAATGCTTTGAAACTACTGGCATATAATTACATTAAATTACATAATTATATTCCAATATTAAAATGCAGTGTGTCTAACAGGTCCTTAAAGCAGGTCCATAAAAAGGTCCAGTGTGACTGCAGGTTTTTATTCCATCTAAATCAGAGCCATGCCTAATAGTTGTTTAAAGACCAAAATCAGTAGGTTTATCTTCACCACATTGCACCACACTGCATTCTTGCATTTTCTTGACTCACTTTCCAGGTGAAGAATTTTTAAGCCAAACATATGTGACTATTATGCTTTGTTTGTCATGTTCATAGTCAAATATGTTTTCACCTAATACATGCATTTTACTTGTTCATGCATGAACAATTTAAAGCAGGGGTGTCAGACTACAGGTCCTGGAAGGCCACAGGATTGCAGAGTTTGGCATTTTATTGCATTTCACACACCTGATTTACCTCGGCTAATTCCCAAGGCCTTCCTGGGCTGATTTTGGTGTTAGAAAAGGAAAAGAAAACTCTGTGTGTAGATCTGTGGCCATCCAGGACCTCAGTATGACACTCCTGGTTAAAAATGTAGAGGTCACGGGCCAACCACATTTCGGTTTGTCCAATAGGTTACAGATTTGCTTTAATGGCATACTGATGTATTCCAGGAGAAGATTATGTTCTACACTGACGAACAAGTGTGTAGTACATTGCATTTCGGATGAGCGGAGTATCTTATACAGAAGAGTTTAAATAACTGAGGAATGGAGGCGATATGACTGAGCCATGACAAATGAGATAGAGAAAGACGACAGAATTGGGGAGTTGAAAGAAGGATTTCACTGTGGTGGAAAGGGGTTAAGTGGGCAGATTAGAATGTTTGGAGTAGCAAGCCAACCAAATCTCCTGTAGCCTACAGCCATTCTCCACTGGTAAGCGAGCCAGATGCACACTACACCCACACTTCACTGCGCCCACAACTCTCAAGCACGAGAAAGAGAGAAAAAGAGAAAGAGAGAGAGAGAGATTGTATGTGTGAATTGTAAACAATAATGTAGCAAATAAAGTGCACTATTGGGTTATAGGTGGTTGAAAAAACAAATCGTGTAAAGTTTTTAATAAATAAACAACAAATAAATAGCAGGGGGCAGGAAGAGAGACGGGCACAGATGCAGTTATCTCCAAATCTAATTTGGATGCACGGACGAGGTGATGACACCTCCACCATTCAGTGCTCTGTGAATGTGTGTCAATCAATGCGGACTAAAGCAAAGTTGGTTCTGCACTGGTTGCTTTGGTCGGGGGCGGTGATGAACAACAGTTCCCCTGCACACAAAAGCCAAATGATTTTACTGTACAATTACAGGTCAACCATGCAGACTTGCCAGATTGGATCAACTGTTTTCCAGTCCAATCACAGTTTAAAACCTGTCCGATTCATTATAACCAACCTGAACTGTAACAAATTAATGTTACACCATAAAACTAATCAAGAAAACTCCTAAATTCCATCGACTAGCCCCCGGGACTGGGAAATATGACGATATTATATTGGTATTGCAATAAATAACATCACAACACACTGGCTTTCTCCTTTTTGTAGACATTCAAACTAGAATAAGTTTGAAATCATTTTAAATGTGGAAGTACCGTTTTAACTAGGGATGTTCCAATGTTAAATTTTCCATTTTTAAATATGATACCGATTTCAGATCGCCGAGTATTGGCCGTTACCGGATACTGATCCAATACGGACTTCCTTACTGTGACTGAACACACTCTCTGCAAGCTTATGGTGCCAAGTCATGCAAAACGTGGCCGATTTGATGACGACATGCATTAAGACAAGTTGTGTCCTGTGTTCAACATGCAAGACCAGTGTTATGTCAGTCAACATCACAAGTGTTCGTGGCATAAAACACCTCAGCGGAGCGGATAAGAAGATATGTAAAATCCAATCCAATACCAATACTCGAGGCCAGTATCAGATCGGTGCATCTCTAGTTTTTTACTAGCACTTTTTAGCAAACCTAAATGTTGTAATACATACGATCATGTGTAGTAAAATGGCTTCGACTTTCTTGATAGGATTTTTTTTTTTTTTTTGCCATATAGCACACCCCCCTACTAGCCCCGTGGCAGTTTTTCCACCCCTGTGTGATTAAAAATAAACACAGCTGGCCGGGAAACCGCCCAATCTGGCAACACTGAACCCACATCTACCCGTGGGACACGTGAAACGTCTTCACAGGGCAAGACTGACATTAGAGTGGTTAAAGGGGTTGATACAGATGCTGGACCTGGTGCGTGCGAGTCCGGCTCTAGGTCTTTCAAATGCACATCACGGGGTTCACGATGAGGGGGCGTCTCTCTGTGCGTCATACGGCAAACCGACGTCATTACACGAAAAAGAGGAATACCTAGTGCAATAAAACTACGCGTGCCGAGACAAGCAGTGACGTAGGGTGCATACGAAATAGTAGGTCACAAAATAATGTACGGTATTATGCGGCATCGGGGGGCGTTACATAGGCCTACTATTTAGTTGCCTACGATAGTATGCGGTTTGGGACCGAGCCTTATAATAGAGAGTAGAGCGCTTATAATAAAGAGTAGAGCGCTTATAATAAAGAGTAGAGCGCTTATAATAGAGAGTAGAGCGCTTATAATAGAGCTGAAGCTTGCGCAGATGTAGGTAGGGTTAAACTAAGGAGATGCCTCAGTTACTCGTCAAACTGCACACGTACCGCCGACTATAGTCAGCCTACTGCAGCACATCGGGTTCTTCAATAAAAAACCCTAACCCCATATAGGAAAACCTGAGGGTCTCTAACCAAACCGCGCTCTCTCTCTCTCTCTCTCTCTCTCTCTCTCTCTCTCAACACAGGAAACGCCGAGGCCTCGTCTCAAAGCTGAGGAAGTGATCAACATGATCCTCACGCCGCTGGCAGCCTTTACAAAAGCATCATCGCTCTTGTGTGGAGGGGGAAAATATATATATATATATTATAAATGAACACACGCTTCAGGTAGCGTTCACTGCAACTAGTCGTTGTGAACGCCCTGGTTTATTAAAGCGCGATCGAACATCAGTAGAGTCGGCGTGAAGAAGAACCAGCCGAGAGTCCACGCCACGATGCGGGATGCCCGTCGGATAAACGGGAGCAATGGTGCACGGTGCTCTGGCTGGCTGACGGTGTCAGCGCTTGGACGCATGAAGGCAAGCCACGCTTCAATGTTTCCCCCCGACAGGAGGGCAGCTCGGTGGTCCGTAACCCCACCCAAGCCAAAGTAGAGAGCTAACGTTAGTGAGTGCACGAGTCAGATGATATGATCATGTGTTGATGTCACGACACCACAACGCAGGCTGCTGCTGCTGCTGTTAACAGCCACGAAATCTTTATTAATGACTCTCCTCCACCCCTCCACTCCTCCACTCCTCCACCTTCCTGCCCATTATTATTATTATTATTATTATTATTACTATTATTATTATTATTGTGCTTGCAAGTCGAGCGAGAACTGCTACCTCCCTTTCTTCCCTCTCTTTATTTATTTTTTCTTCCTTCCTTTCTTTCTATTTCTTTCTTTATTTTATTTATTTCTTTGTTTCTTTCTTTCTGTACTTATTTGTTTCTCTTTCTTTCTTTCTTTCTTTTACTTTTTTAGTCTTTCTTTCTTTCTTTCTTTTACCCCTTCACCTGACCCATTTTTCTTTCTTCTCTCCATCGTTTCTTTCTTTCTTGTTTCTAGCCATCCATCCCCTGGTCCTTTCTTTTCTGCCTAACGTCTTCTAATAGTATTCTAATGAATATTATTGTAATTGTATCTTTTATTTGTAACTTTTTTTCTCATCCCTCCATCACTCTCAGCTCCATGCAAGCACAGTATTTCCTTCAGAATATTATTATTATTATTATTATTATTATTATTATTATTTTCTGCTCTACCACTCCTGCACCCATTGATGCTGTTTCCCACACAGCACAGAACAGCACAGCACACTCCACTTATCCCACTAGCTGCACATAACATGATCCGCCTTCTTGTTGTCTCCTCTATTAGAATCACATCACATGCTACATTATTTTAGTTCCTTGTACCCAACTAATCATGTTACCATCCAATCCATGCCCACTAGCACCTACAAATTACTGCACATCTGCAAATCAATTATCCGTTCACGATAATTGACAGTAATAATTAGCTTCTATTCTCATAGTCTGTAGTTAATGCTGCTCATGCTATTTGCAACCCTACTCCCGTTGTGTTAGTTAAATATAGATCTATAGATTCTGACTCTGCTCTGGCATTTGCGTCATCTGTATCGGTTTTAATTAGCGGCGTCTTGTAAACATGCTGATTGAATAAGTACACAGTCCTGCGAGAGCTCACTGTGTTTTCTACTCAGCTAATGACCAATTCTTTCCTGAGTAGAATCAGATGTGTCACTGCAGACGAAAAGACTAAACCGTGGCGTTTAGAGATGTGGAATTAAGAAACATTTAAACAGATCTTAATCTAATGCACGCTTGCTTCTATCATACACAATGTAAAATTGTAAAATATACATAGGTGATCCATAGAGCCATATTCCTCTATTCAACCATATGTGTAGACACAAAAATAGCATCAGGGTACCATGTTTTCTGTACTATCAGTCACCTTTTTTACTAGCAGGTGCTGTGACTTAAGTTTTGTATTAGCCTAGTTGTAATATACCAGCTTGGTAGGGGTTTTGCGGTAGGTGTGCTACTGCAGCAGTTACGGGAAGGTTATGGGATGGTACTCTACAAATGGGTGACAAGTTAAAGGAAAAAAACAACATAAAGTGTGTTAGTGGGGTGTTTGGGCCACCACGAGCCGCCAGAACAACTTCAAAGCGCCTTGGCATAGATTCTACAAGTCTCTGGAACTGTACTGGAGGAACTGATGGAGAACCGTTCTTCCAAAAGATATTCGGTCCAAAAGATATTCTGTGTTTTGATGATGATGGTGGTGGAGAGCCGCTGTCTAACACGTTGCTCCAAAATCTCCCATAGGATGTTCAACTGGGTTGAGAATCTGGTGACTGTGAAGGCCAGAGCAAATGATTTACATCATTTTCATAATCATCAAACTGTTCCGTGACCCCTCGTGCCCTGTGGATGCACAATTTTTTTTCCTTTTATTTGTCACCCGTCTGTAACACAGAAATTAGCGTTATCATAGTGGTGGTGAACAGGCCAGGGGCGATTCTAGGGGGGGACCAGTGCCCCTGTGTCATCAAGCTCGGACTGCACTGTGGCAAGTAATCAGTTAATACATACTTGCTTCTGATGACTCCTTTTGTCTAGAAAATGGCAACAGGTACTGTATGTCTCATGTTTGCATCAAGGAAGGTGTAATGTTAAAGGATTAATGTTAAAGACCTTCCCTCAGGAAACGATACAGCGCTGAACTACGGCAACACGGACAGGACAAAAACCAAACTAGGCCACTGAAGTGCCGTTTTAGAGGCGGTACAAACATTATGGAAAATAAAAAATGCTTGCTACATTCATGCAACTTGTACAACAATGAGACATATACAGTATATAGATTTTTTTCGCTAGACAAGACAGAATTTAGTGGCCTGTGTCTTATACTTTGTTTGCACACGTTCAATGAACATACGACAATCTTGCATAAAAAGTTGACGATCTCACGATGTACTCTGTGGAGCTCTAAGTCCAAAATGTTGTGTTTAGCTAGGCTGGAGAAGAAGGCGTTACCCTGTGGAAAGAATTCGGCTTAACGTTAGATGACATGGAACCAAAAAAAAAAGGCAACATGTTTAGTTTCTTTAGACACAATTCTGAATGGCAACCATACTGAGTTTAAATAAATAAATAAAAAAGCTCAATGAAGTAGTATTTGTCTTGGTAGCAGCCAGTAGCCTTGAGTCATTTGTCACCAACAGACAAGAAGCAGCTACATAATTTGATAGTTTAAAAATACAAATCATATTACATTAAAGTACCCCTAAAGTCGTAATTTAAACCATTAAAATATAATCTATGCTGAATAATAAATTGTTACATATTTTTTGAAATTTTCTAAAACTACACTCATTGAGAATGTGAGGATATATGAATATGCATGATTATGCAAATTGAAAACACCCTGTGCCGTTGCGCTATAAAAACCCTACCCCCTCCCTATCTACTATACTGGACCGTGATAGGTTCAGTATATAGTATATATAGTAAATCCTACAAAGATACCCAATCTGCAGATGAACTGACCCTAACCATGCTGAACCATCTGCCACACACACACACACACAGACACACACACAGACACACACACACACACACAGACACACACACACACACACACACACACATTGCGCTAAGCCAATGACAGCAACACACTATGTGCGGTGAATTCTGCATCGTCTGCATCCTGGATTTGAAAGCATCAAGCAGCACTTCCCCCGGTGCGTGATGTACATCTGTTCACTATTTCACCTTACTTTTACTTTCGTCATTTCATTTTCCCTCATATACAGTATATTTCATTCTGGACAGATTTCACGGGGCTCGACTTTATCGCGCTAATGTTCCCAAAAGTGGATTCTGTTGAGATTTTCTAAGAAGCAGAACAATATTGGAGTTCATTATTTTAATAATGTCTTAACAGGTTACTCACAGGCTGTGTGATCAAAGACTGCTTCTGTCATGTGCTTAAGTGAATCGGAGAACATCTAAAGAACTGAAGCTATAGTGCTCTCATTTCTGTCAGCTTAGACAGCGAGACGGTTTTTTGTTCCCAAACTTTTCACAACACCTCAGTGGCTTTTTTCTGTTCTATCACCGATTTCTGCGCTAGTACGTCAGCGCAATCGGGCTGAATCTTATATCTGAGGATGAACTCTCGCTCAGCTTAGATGAACCATTCGTTATAATATCCCTGCTTTGTATCATCTCATCAGTTATGACAAGTCTATTTCCCCCTATTTCCCCAAGTCTATTTAGACAACCGTGGTTTGCCTCGTCACTCTATTAGAGTATGTGGCCCATTTTTATTTTTTACTTATTTCCACTCCCACCTGCACACACACCTGCCATCAGGCGGATAGCCCCCGAGCATGGGAAGGGCTTTTGTAGCTCCGTGGCCATCAATGTTGTTTATACTGCTAACAACTGAGATGATAAGAAGATATAATGGGTGTCTTAAAATACATTTTACAACTGTATTGCTATAAGGTTTCAAAGAGCTGGACAGGGCCAGTGTGGACAGAAACATTGTGAACAGAACAGGAGAGTGAAGGCAGTGAAGTGGACGGAGGAAGGGCCATGACAGAGCCATTTCCTGGAATGGACGTACTAATCCACATTAGCGTGGGCTCATCGATCAGTTGGTGCAGATGCATCATTCCGGAGTGTTAGACTTAAATGGGCTGCCTAGCTGAGCGCGGCAAAACTCTCAGTAATGAAGAAAGAGTCAGCAGCGGCAAACACAACAGCTTCAGTGTTGGCTGGCTTTCAAGCAAATGCAGTGTGAGTGCTAGCCTGTATTATAGCAGCCACATGATTTTGGTATTTTTATCTATAGCAGTCTGTGTGTCTCAAATTACACACAATGCACTATATAGTCTTAGACCTTACATGTATTATATGTACTTGACTATCTAGTACCTCGATTTTTGTAGGGCAGTAACGTCTCAAATCAAATTCTAAATGACAGACCACCAAAACAACCTTCACAGGAACAACCACTAATTTAAAAACCCAAAATGTCAGCCCAAAACTTTTTTCTCCTTATTTGCGTCTGCAGTATAGCACCGTTCCTGCTTGATATGTCGGCCATTTCGAAAATTTTAAAAGACAGCAGCCTCTGATGGCTCCGCCCCTTCCGTTACTTTACGCATGGTGGCCACAGGTTATGGTCACCATGTGCAAAACGTGTCTGGTGTTCCACACTTAATTTTTCTAGTGCAATACACTCTTAGAAATGAAGGTTAAATCTAGAACCTCTAAGGGTTCTTTGGTTTGTCCCTCTGAGGGAACCCTTAAAGGTTCCATGCTCTTAGAAAATAGGGTTCCTCAAGGGTTCTTTGCAAAGTTAACAGTTCTTAGCATCCTAAAGGGGTTCCAGTTGGAACTCTCTCTGATAGGGAAACCCTCTGTTGTAAAGTTTTACTTTTAAAGGTTGACAAAGTCAAGAAACCTTAAGGGCTCTAGATTTTACTTTTCTTTTCTATGAGTGTATGTAGAACCCTACAACAGGGTGTTTCCCTATCAGAGTGGGTTCCAAGCATAACGCTTTTAGGAAGCTAAAAACACTTAACTATCCAAAGAACCCTTAAAGAACCATTTTTCCTAAGAGTGTATATCTTGCTGAATTTCTCAGTGTGCACACACTACTCGCACTAACAACACACAAAGTACGCAATTTCAGTTTGTGTCTGTGATGGCAGTCAGTGTCATCATTGACCTGTTGACCTTTTTCCCGCTCACGCTTTACTATATCGGTGTATGAATGTGGTCAGTTCACTCTTTCTGTCAGTGTGGGTATGATATTCAGTGTGCTTCATTGTGGAATCTGGGGAACCTAAATAGTGACTGGTTGCATAAACCATATGTGAGAAAAGTAGGCATTAAATCTCACCTATTCACCTTTTCCCACCTTTATGTGATTCGCTATAATAAAATCACTACCGTTTACACCTGGTCATTTCAATCCTTGTATCTGGATTGTATACTGATCAGATTTTAACCACATGCATTTATGCTTGTAGTCAAACGCGTCTCTGGTTAGCCAGACTGAAATCCGATTGCTGTATTATGCATTAATATGCAAATCAGCTCATTACATTTGACCACCAAGTTCCAGTGTTGTTCCTTGTTTTTAATTGTTTAATGAATGAGATGGTGGCCGCATCAAAAATCGAGTTTTTAATTTCGCTAACGTTTTTAAAGGCGCCAACTTCGGCATTCATGGAGCACGTGCGTCACCTATTGGGAGGGGTTTTGGTTGATAAATGTGGCTGGAGAGATAGATGCATTTACACTTGTATAACATGTTAAAATGCGTCTCAGACCTCCTGAAGTGGTTTGAGCAATCGGATTTACACTTTCATTTTTATGTGGATAATCCTTGTCCGGATATAATCCTGATACTCAAGATGCACGAAACGACCAGGTGTAAACGGACGCATTTTAGCCTCATGTTATACAAGTGTAAATACATCCGTCTATCCAAGTCACACTGGACAACCAAAACTCTTCCCAATACATTATGTCATGTCGCACATGGTCCATGACCCCAGTGCTCGATATACATTAATCATGGAAGACACGCTTAGCTGGTGTACACAAGAAACACATTTGTTTATTAGCCATTTGGACAGATCACAGTGAGCACAGACTCACCACAGATGTCCATGGACGTCTATTACTGAGCCAGTCTGGCCTGACTTAATTAGCCCTATAAAAAGATGCAGTTATCGGTCCATTTTTGGTCTGTCCTAGTCCGTGTTTTTCGGCCCCTAAATATACTTTATTTTTTGGTCCATATTAACTTTAATGGCTTGTGTATGACGGCAATAGTGGTCTTTTCTAAATATTCAAGCAGACGTATTAAAAACTTTCACTCTGCCCAAAATCTAGACGTCCCATTAACATTGGCAAAGACGTCTTTTCACGCCTTTTAATCTCTTTGTGATCACTGGAATACCACTGTCCAGAATAAACTGCTACTATTTACAAAAAAAAGAGAAATATATAAAGAATATCTGTCTTCAACATAACTTATCGTAACCTTATCAGATATATAACTAAACGTGGTTTGTTACGTTTGTTACGGTCTTAAACTGTCCAAACTGCCGTTTTTTTGAAGTCATTAAACCATATTTTGCATAGAACTGCAAATGAGGAACAACACAGGAAGTTGGTTGTCAAGCTGATTTGCATATCACATGTGATAAAAAGCAATTGGATTACTCCGGCTAACCGGAAATGCATTTGATTACAAGTTCAAATGCATGTATTTAAAATCTTGTCAGGATACAATCCAAATACAAGATGTATGAAGGGTCTAATTGCCTGAATGATGGAAACACATTCCTCCTCCACATACAGTATGTGAAGGCTAACTCCATAGTTATTTGTTCATGCAATATGGTCAAGGCTACATGTATTGCTGCTAAGCTACTAGCTAATTAGCTAAAGGGAGCAGGCCAGTCTCTGGCGGAGTCAATTAAGAGTCAGCAGAGGTCGCAGGTCAGCAGGTCAAGTGTGCATTAATGGCTCTTCTCAGAAAAACAAGATAGAAGTAGAGGAGTGGAGTGGAGGCCATAAACGAATTAAAGCACAAACCTGCTTTTAGCGTTGAGCTGGCGCTTCTCTGAGACTCCGCAGCTGAGTAAAGTGGGTGTATAGAGCTGGAGGACGAGCCTATTCACTGTACCTCATTATTTATCAGTCCACCGATTCTATGTTTCTATAAGAACAAAGTTTCGGTAGTGAGCTAATAATCGCTGTTTTAGCTAGCCTGTGCTTTTGCACTCGTTTTCCTCTGTTCAGCACATTCTGTTTTATCTTGATGAGTTTTCTTTTGCTAACCACTACAAGTCAGTGTCCATTAATATCTCCATTAATAGGTCAATACCCATTACTAGTACTATTTAGATAATACCTCATTAACTGGATTAAAACTCTGTGAAATGCTTCTGTAATAATAAATAACTCATTAGATATATTTCCACGTCATATCATTTACAAAGAGGATCTAGACAAGTGGGGGCCATTAATACTACCATTATTAGGGCCTTTTATAGAACTACCTCACGAGCAAAAGAACAAATCATACCATTACAAAATCATCCTCTATGCTGATGATATATTACCGTATATAAGGAATCCATCATCTTCCTCCCAGAAGTCCGTGATCTGATTAACAGCTACAGCGAAGCGTCTGGCTACTCCATTAACTGGTTGAAATCGGAGATTCTGCCTCTAGCTAAACTCAAATGTGGTGCTGGTGTTGAGATTTTAGCCTTTAAACAAATCGCCTGATCTTATAAGTATCTGGGAAACCACATACAGGGGTGCAGACAGAACTTTAACAACACGGCGACCAGGTCGACCCCAGTGATTTTATTGTGGTGGCAAACTGGCGAGGGGAAAAATAACCCAAATTGTACAGTAAAAAGGAGTTCATTTATTTTGGGTGCCATTTATTTGGTCACCAGATAGCTAACATTAAGAAATGCTAAAACGTGTGCTTCAGGCTAGCAAACTAGCAGAATTATAGCATGCATTTACTTCCACAAAGCAAACAAACACGTTTCTAATTAAGTCAATAGTACTGATGACATTTGTAAATCCATTACTTCTCTGTAAGCACAGTGTTAGCAACATAACAGTTTTCATAAAAAGTCCAAAGCGCTAAGCAGGTGAAAGGCATGTGCTAATAACAGTAGCTAATTAAACGTAGTTTCTTAGAATGCCTAGCTATGTTAGCTGCTAAAATAAATAAAATGCTATCAGACAAGGTTTTGAGTGCCTGGTTTAGTTTGCGGGACAATATTTGGTGTTGAAACAGTACAGTATATACATATACAGGGTTGTTTTTTGAGGGGGGGTGGGATGCTTCACACTAGGGTAAGATTGGTCACCCCTTGACTCCGCCATTGACGATGTACAGTAGGCTAAGATCTCTTCAAAAGGGACACTCTGGACGAAATCGCAAATCTAACCATCCACACATCTCTTGTAAAGATGCCTAATTGTCGTCTGCATACAGCGGTGACGCAGTTGTCTCTAGAGCGAGGATTACAACCACTTTGGGGTGTTTACTCGGGTGGGGAAAGGAGAAGGGGCTCTGTGTGAATCTTTTTGCAAGCTGGCTAACTAGCCATTGGGCTAATCCAGAAGAAAAGCCGGTTAGCCACTGCTAGGAAGACATATTTTATTACAATCGGGCAATTAGCAGTCAGGATTGATTGAGCGTGGTGGAGATTCTCATTGGCTGATTGATGAATTTGTGTAATGTAGCCCTGGGCATTGATGGGTGAAAACACAACAACGATACAAAATCGTTAATTCTGTCAAAGCACTGAGGCTGAGAGATACAATGTTGTGTTATAGAATACTATATAACATGACAAATAACAATAAATGCTAGTTTCATGCCGGAAAGCTTCTTCATACTCAAGTTTATCCCAATACTTCAGTCAAGATAAGGGTTCTCCCAGAAATCAATTTCATCTGTATGACCTGTGGTGACCTGGCTCTCATGTTATAGCTGTCAGCACTGTTTATTGGAAAGGCAACAAAGCCAGAATTAAAATATTGCCACCTCAGAAGTCTCCAAATCAGTGAACTGGAGGCTTGAAAACATCTTTTTATTATGGGACGTTGGGTAATGGGGGACACACATGTTATAGATGCTCTCAGTGTGAACCTACTTATTATATACTAATTATATACTTCTGTTCATTTAGAAAAAATACAGGTTAACTATACAAGTGTCTAAAACGTCCCCTATTACCTGATGCCTTGATGTAATATCTAAATTCTACCTAATATTTAGTCCTAAACCAATTACAGTATTTCATTCATACGTCCATGCCCTTATTTATGTCTGTATGTCGTATTTTTCCTTTACCTTTAATTTTTTCATACTTTTTTAAATTTATTTTTAATTGATTTACGTTACAATGTACAAATTCCTGTCTTTATGTGCTCAATAAAAGTCCCATATTGAATACTTATTGAACTGGTGTGGTATATATACAATGATAAATCTCACAGAATGTGCTACTATCAGTTTCCATTTTTCTGTTTTCTTCTCTATATCTCTATATCTTTCTCTGTCTCTCCATCAGAAAGAGGAAGCCCTCAGGCCCTCTGCATAAGAGCCGTGTCAGGTTACAGTGTATTATGGCTTGATGCTGATATGTAGCCAGGAAATATGCTGCCTTTGTCAAAATGCTGACGCCTGATGAAGTCTGATTTCAATAACAGACTCTCCGTCTTTTTCCATATACGATCGGATATCTAATATGTATATATTAATTGTTCATTGTGCAAATTCCGCAACCAAGTCATAAAACGACGCAGACGAAACTATCTCATATGCATATCATATCTCACTTTATAAATCTATGTAAATCTAATGTGAAGAGCTGGAACTCGGTTATAGAGAGTCAATATAGAGGCGTTAGACTCTCACAGACTTTGGGCTCAAGCCCCGTGTCCATGGCGCTGTGCTGTATGTGTATGTGTCTATATATGTGTGTGTGTGTCGAGCGCAGAACTGCAGTTGGTGGTGGAGCAGCACTTTCAGAGACATGAGCAGATGGAGGCAGGGCTCTGTGACAGCCCAGACACACCCAGTCCAGTCGCAACACAGCAGCCCAATGGCGATGCGGCCCAGTGGGCCAATCACAGCTGCCCAGAGTCTTATGTCAGTTGTGATGGACAGGCAGGGAGCAGTGAGGCAGGGGGTAAGTGGAGATCAGAGCCGAGCAGAAATGAATAAACATCCCCATCCGTCTCAATGGACACGTCACTAGAAAGTGCTCGTTTATGCTATATGTGTTTTTGGGATCATAGTTTAAAACCAACTGTTTATTTGTATACAGTCGGGTCCAAACGTCTGAGTCCACTACCAAGAACTGTATTTCTTCATTTATCAAAAATAAAAATATCAAAATTTCACTAAATTCTTTACTCAAATTGGTACCTACGAGCAATTGACTGTTCAAATTTCAAGGCTGCCTTAAGCTTTTTCACCGACACAGTACTGGAACCGGTGCTGGTCCGCGAAACCAGAGATCCTTTTTCAGAACCAGTCTACGGTTGCACTGGTTAAACAACCATTACATAATCTGATAGGGGAGTTTTATAATGCACGGCGTAAAAGTTGTACTCTATTTATTCAGACGGTATAGCTGCTCAAAGAAAGTTTTGTTATCATTAGCATTAGTGTTGTAGCTTTCCTTGTAGCCACTATAACAGTTGTTTTTTACTTAGTCTATTGTTTGAAAGTTACGATATTGTTGAAATTTCGTAAACAAAATTTAGACCCCCCCGGTTTTCAGTTTCAGCCAAGAACCAGCGTGGTGGAAAAGCATGGAAAGGTTCCAGATTAGGCACCAAAACCTTTTTTTTGCGGTGGAAAAAGGCTACCCGAGAGCCACTGTTATAAAACTCTTTTAACACTCAACTGCTCAACTCTGTACTTAGATCGGATGGATTCTGACATGTAATGTTAATGTACTTCCTCGTATGAAACTGAAATCTCTGTTATTAATGTTATCAATTAAATTTACTCTTATTAATGTAATGCCACATATTTTATTCAAACAGTAACACATATACACTCCTAACACAGCTAATTGGTGTTGTCTCGTAACAACCAACACCTGACTCAGTGATTAAACTCCTCTATGTGTTATGTGTTATCGTCCGTACTCCTTTCTAGTCAATAAGAACACACTGTTTTGTCCTCATAATAGTAAAGAATAATAGGATTTTATTCGAGAAATATCATTTGACAAAATCAAAAGTTTGACAAAAGTTTTTCTTCGACACCAGTTCTTGGTAGTGGCTGTAAGTCGACTGTTACTGGGCTAATTGTGTAACTGAAAAGTGTTGCCATTTGTCTTTCACATTTCAAATAAATTCAAAATGAACGGACCTCAGTGTGTTTGTGGTCATGATGATTGATCCTTCCAGAAGCTTCTGACTTTGCTGATGAGACTTTTTTTCTGTCTCTCTCTCTCTCTCTTCCTTACTTTCATTTCACGTTACTGTTCTTTTCAAAATTCTATTTTTCGGTTTGATCCTTATTTTCGTATGGTCATGCAGGGGAGTCATCAGAGACGTCAGCGTGTCGGCAGAAAAGCGCGTCCAGTCCTTCGTCTGTCTCGCGATAACCTTAATCATCGTACGAATCGTCCGAGCTGTATATCTCTTTCCTCGTAGCCGTTGTATACAATACTTCACAATTTCTTTCTACACCTCCCTTTCTGTATACACACTTACGCTGTACTTTTACCAATGTTTAATACCTCAACATAGGTTCCTTGTGCTTTCTGTTTGGGTTTCTCAAAATGCTCGTTCTCGATTATCAACCTTGTACAAAAGCAAACAAAACAAAAAAAGTATGATTTGTTTGAACACATTTACATTTGAAATAATTTCAGTGTATTTCTGTGGTAGGGGTGGAATGGTATAAAAGTTTACGTATGATAATAGTACAACTAAACATGATGATGGTTCACGGTATTTACTTG
Organism: Olivaichthys viedmensis; assembly: GCA_028565825.1. NCBI lineage: Eukaryota > Metazoa > Chordata > Actinopteri > Siluriformes > Diplomystidae > Olivaichthys > Olivaichthys viedmensis. The sequence goes on along the minus strand of JAOUQW010000040.1, from coordinate 9,340,526 downwards.
CAACGTTACAAACATATCATAGAATTTCAGGAAATAACATTTCTGTAACATTATTTACTCCGGTTATAACCATTTCACATTTCCTTATCACGGTACAGTATCTTACTGACATATTGCGACAGTTGTCCCTGGGTCAGACGGAGCTTAAAGTAAATGTAGTCAGCCGATCGCAAACATGATCATAAGACTAGCTTGCTAGTAAACTTGGCGAATGGTTTTCATTAGACAATATAATAGTTTACCTAACATTAGCTAGATTTACTGGCAAACGCTACTTAACGCCAGATAGTTACTGCTACAGAGGTAATGCTAATGTTAGCTAAGCTAAATAGGTAGCTGGCTAATATGCTGTGTTTAGGTAGCTGGCTAGCTTTGCTAATGTTGCTAAACTATTATATTGTTGAATTAAAATCAATACTTTATGCTAATCATTATGCTAGTCAAGCTAGTCAAAAAAATCAATAAAAAGAAAGGCTTGTAGTAATCAGTAAATTTACATGATTAAGTTTGGGATTAGCTTCACGAGTTTAACTTAAGCTCCGCCCCTGTAGCCCCTAGGGACACCTGTCACTCAGCAAAATCAGGACGTGCATATATATCTTCACACCCCAATCTAATTTTGTTTCATTGTATGGAAAAAATATATATTGGCAGCATATTTTCTGGCAGATGAGTAGTAATGTTTTGTTGTGCAGAGTTGCGAGTTCGATTTATTTATGTAACGGTGGTCTAGAAACGAAAGAAATAAAGGCAATTTTTCAAGCTTGAAATGGAAAACGCCGGTGTGTGTGGTGTTTCTTACAGTCTTCTTTATGAGCTACACAGATTTTATATTGTCTTTATGAGCTACACAGATTTTATATTGTCTTTATGAGCTACACAGATTTTATATTGTCTTTATGAGCTCCTACACAGATTTTATATTGTCTTTATGAGCTACACAGATTTTATATCGTCTTTATGAGCTACACAGATTTTATATTGTTTTTATGAGCTACACAGATTTTATATTGTCTTTATGAGCTACACAGATTTTATATGATTGATATGATTTTCAGCAAGATGGTTTTTTTTTGTGGAAAAACACATCTTACATTTTTATTCCAGTCTCAGATCAGGAATAAGTTAACACAATGCTAACTATCAAGATGAAAGTTCACTCTGAACACTCTCTGAGATAATCTTCGATCATCTTAAAAACCTAATGGTTTTGGGAGTCCGGGCCCAAAATGGTTTTTGAAAGTAAATAATGGTGCTGGAAGGTTAGTCCAGACGTTTTGTAGAGGCCTCACTGGGCCTGATGGTGTGTGTTTGGGATTCACACTGTTGTGTGCACTCCTGCAGGTAAAGATCAGTCCAACACACAGAGATCCAGTCAGGAGGAGAGTCTCCTTCCTTCCAAACTCTCCAATTTCCACCTGGGTACGCTGTCTGAGGAGACGACAGACAAAGACACAGCAGATCAGCCGATCGCCGCAGGTAGGAGAACACACACACACACACACACACACACACACACATTTCACTTGTGTGGGGATGGTCATGCGACTGCTAGTTTCGCGTTTCAAAATTATGATTGGGTTTAGTTCAATAAGATGATCAAATGCTCCATGCATAACGGTCTGTCGGTCTGTCTGTCTGTCTGTCTGTCTGTCAACCCACCTATCCATCTAAAGCTTACATCCTCCAGTTTAGCATCGTGGAAACGTTTTTGACCAAACTATTTCTCTAAAGACAAGGTGAAATGGAAATTCTGAAACATGACATAAAATGATTTCGTAATTATATATTTTTTGTCCCGCCCCCAATTTTAACATGATGCAATCAATGCGTCAGAGGCTGTTAAGAGGCAGGGAAAAGTCGCTGCACTTTAGTGAAAGATTACGGACAAAGAAGAATTTAGTCTTTTAAGTGATTAGTACAGATGAATCAGGGCACCAATCTGATCAAGGACACGGGCTAACAATGTAAAAAAGGACAGTCTTGATTTCAGCTTGTCTTGAATTGTGACAGCAGATCTAAAAACACGTCCTTGGCTGGAATTCTGATCGCATGTTGCTTATTGGCCTATCAGCGGCCTGTGTATTTATCTGTTTGTCTCATCGACTCTATGCTTTTGTACGTTTTGCTCTCACATTTCCTTTGTAAGGGTTTTTTAGAGTTCATTCATTAAATTGACTGCATTTGTATTATTATTATTATATATTTTTTTACTTAGATGCAAATGACCCTTAACCCAGAATTTACAGATGTACTCCAAACCTCTTGTTTCCTCTACAGGAGTGATGAAGGGTCAGACAGAGTCTTCCTCTGCCTTTCCGGAGGATGAGGAGACTTTCCCCGAGGATCGAGAGGCGCAGGAGGAGTAAAACTTTAATCATTTTGACGCCAGAAAGGCGCTTGTCCTAATCAACTGCTGGGTTTTCACAGTGTGTGAAAGTTCTAAAAAATGTTTTTTAACCATCACATTCGTTCTTTTTATCATCCCTTTGGTATTTTATATGTCTGTAAACTGTTATTTCAAAGTTTCCAATCGCAAACTTGATGCTTCAGAAATAGAATAGAGAAATAGATCACTTTTTGTCATATCAGAACTATTCTATCTATGGCAGAGACAGTATTTTTATATTTCTGGCTGTTTTTTTGTATTGAGAAAAGGCTCAGAAACTTCTTGTGTTTCCTTATCTACACCAGCGTGGCCTTTCACACCAAACTAGGTCAGTTTACTGTCAAACAGAGTGTATATGTGTATATATATATATATATATATATATATATATAGAGAGAGAGAGAGAGAGAGAGAGAGAGAGAGAGAGAGAGAGAGAGAAAGAGAGACAGCTCATAGAAAGACATACAGAGAAGTGGTCAGTTGAGGCATTGCAGCTCCAAACCAGATAAAGTAAATGCAGTGTTTAAAGGAAATGTATTTATAACTCAACATCTGATTGCAGGCGTGGTGTCAGGCTATCGGCAACACCAATGGAGGAAATTAACCTTTTGGAAACCACCGTAAATATACCAAAACCAACTTTGTTTTCGCTTTCTGTTTAAGGTTCACAGGAGATACTGTTGTTTATGTCTGTTGTGGTTGAGGAGTTCAGAAAACAACATCAATTCACTATGTTTGCAAAATTTTACATGAAGCATTGAGCAGTTCCTTAAAAAAATCAATAGTAGTCTATGCAATGGATTAAAACTAATCAGTTTAAAATGAGCACCACGGTGACAATAAGCTAATTATAAGCGTATAAGTGATCACTGAGTGAAAGGTCCTGTCCTGTAGAACTAATGTAGACTATTGTTTATGAAAGCTTCAGTAGGGAATAGATTATTCATACAACACTTAACCTTAACAAAATCCAGAAAATCTCAATATGTGGCAAGAGTCTAAAGGAAGAAGACTCGCACACTAAAAATCCTATTTTATGGTGGTGTGATGTCACTAAAATCTCATTGCAGTTTAGTTTAAATGCAGAGATGCTTGTTATGGAACTGTATTCTGTTAATGACAGTAGTGTACCGTGCGTAACAACTAAAAGCTAAACTAAAATGTATTTCTTTTATTTGCCGGCATCAATGAAGGTAGGCCTAAATGTAGTGTATTGTAAAATCTCACTTTTAGTATCGTTCACTAAAGTTTAGTTTGATGTTTGATTGCAGAGAGGCGTGTTATGGAAGTGTATTCTGTTTCTACTGTATGTGTTTTTATTTAGCTAGCTTTTATTTATGGGCATCAATGAGGGTGTGAAGTTCTTGAGAGAAGAAGAGATCCAGTCGAGGAGTGCCGGAGTCTAGCACAGTTTGGTGGTTAACTGCTCTAACACACTTACTTGAATGAGGTGTCTTTGAGCAGGGGAATCGCCAAACTGTGCTGAATTTCGACTCTCAGGACTGGACTGGAATTGGAGAACACTGGCCTAAGCAGTGAAGGCGTCTTGCACCTGTTTAGCAAATGGCAATCGCCAAAATCTCCCCCATAAAGTGACCCTTTAATATTCTTAGTGAACCGTTAACTTGTGCGTAAGTCTTTAGTAATTGTTGTTTTTTTGTTAACATAGTAGACATGAACAAATCTAAACTGACACAGTTGTACGGTACACTGATTACAGCAGCTAAGTAACAGCAAACCTTAATAAAACATTCACCAACCACTTCATGTGGCAGAGTAATATAAAAATTTGAGAAAACAAATATGAGAGTTAAAATAATGAAATAATAAAATCAGTCAGCTACAAATTAAAAGAATGTTTATTTTATTTTTTTGTTTTAAACAGAGACAAAGTGCTAGACATAAGACAGACATACAAAACATAAAAGCAACAAAATTAATTACAAATGAAATAAAAGCAATAAGACAGTTACAAACTAATTATATGAAACCAAATGATATAAGTAGTGTTTTAACTCACTGCTGCTGAATAACTAAAAGACTGTAAAAGGTTACACATAATGGATAAACTCACATTAAACACAAAGTACCCAGTTTTACTCCAAATAGACCTGAAATCACACATCTCACATTTTAGTTATACATATTGTCCTGTGCATTTTCTAAATTGTGCTGGAATTGTGAGGAAGTGTTTTCTTAGTAAATTAAAATGCATTTGCTTTGATTTGTAGGCAGTAATAAAGGAATGAAGGAAGTTCGAGAGAGAGAGAGAGAGAGGGAGAGAACGAAGTGCAATCGAAACACAGATAAAGCAAGGTGTCATGTCCAGACTTTTATCCTCCAGTGCATTTCTGGAAGGTGATGAACATGGCCCCGGCCTTCACCCCCAGCTCACCCAGAGTCTTCAGTGCCTGAACTGGCTTGCCATTGTAGGCGAGGTTCAGTCTTCCCCCCAGTTCAGGCTTCATCTTCAGGTACTTCTTCGTCAGTTTGTCGACGGTGTCCGTGCTCTTTAGGAGAAACGGCATGCTGGTGCCGTTAGAAGCATCAAACACGTTCACCGGAATGGTCCAGGATGTAGGCTGAGGAGACCCTGGGGAATCATCACACACCTGGATAGTGCTGTGAGTGGTATGACGGAACGGTTCGTAAAACGCGGTCTGAGGGAGGACTTTAGCTCCCTGATCAGGCTCGCATTTGAAGAAAAGGTTGGGACACTACGAGAGAGAGAGTTGGGAATATGCCACAAGAAAATAAATGCACCAGATAAAAATCTTAGAAAAGTGCATTTCAACACTAATCGGATAAACTAGACTAAAAATGATTCTAGCAGTTTCCCTAATCATATAATTCAACACTCGTGGTATAGGTTTGCTCAGTTATTATACCATTCTTTTTTAAAACCCTTAAACATCCTCCTGTTTAGTGTGAGAGAAATGCATCTCTGAAAAAGTCTTTACAGATTACGTTGCTATACTAAATGTCCACGTGTGATGTATAATGTAACCTGACGGACCTACAAGCCTTGGTATTTTTACATTTCATTAACAATATTAAACTAAATACAAAATCACATTAGTACCAATTAAAATGATACACTAATAACAAGTATAAAAATGACTGAAATAAACATTACCTGTGGAGTACACACATCGGTAGCCATTGTTATGTATTGATGTCCTTTCTCTTCAGTCGAGCTGTGGGTTGTGAGCTGTGCTACTACCTGCCTGCTTATATACAGAAGCTTCCTGGAAAGTACCTTCATGACAATTTTCAATTCAAATCTGTCCCTCCTCCAAAAGTAAATGCCAAAGGTTAAAGCCATTTAGTTAAATATAAGAAAAATGGGAAATTAAGTATTGATTTTGGAATAACACCCCATGATATCGGTGTTTTCCACCCAACTACTCCTACAGGTTTGAATTGATATATGCTTATAAGGCAACGTCCTGCATTTCTGAAACCAGTCAAACTGTTTCTTACTCCTTGTTTAAAGCAAGCCATCAATTTTATATTATTTTTATATTATTATTTGCTATTCTCACAGCATTAACCTTTAACTGCTTTTGTGGCAAACATGCAATTTGGGCACCAAACTGTTCAAACTTTCTACCATGGAATGTGGTATTTTTTTGTTATATGGGTGGTATATGGGTTTGTTCTGGTGTCTCACGTCTCAAAGGCGTAAAACCATTTTGTTTAAAGCTGCAGTGGGCAAATTATTATTTTTGTTAAATATTAAAAAAAAAAAAAATTGAGGCAGGGTACACTTTTTTTTTATTTTATTTTTTAATCCCTCCAAAACAGGGGTCTTCAATCTTATCCTCACAGGTCCTGTGTGGCTGCAGGCACCTGATAGTCCATAGAAGACCAAGAGCAGCTGATTAGGCAGGTGGAATCAGGTGTAGCTCCTGCTTGGTGTTCCTGAGCTTCTGTGAGTCGCCCTGGAAATCCTGTAATAGCAACTCGGTCAGAGGCGAGGGCTCGAGTTCCCGGGAGGTTTTGGACTAAAACCTAAGAAGTCCGGATTTACACAGAGCCGATGGTAGCGAGCTAGCCGGCCGAACACAAATTGGATCGGATTCACACAAATGACAAACTTATACAACCAAACAAATGCAATGTGGTGGATTTTGTTCGACTTCATATCATTAAAATTGCAGAAAAAGGTACGAACTCTAACCCTGACCTTAACTTCATTTGATTTGAGTCATGAAAATTGTGAATTTGTGAGCGTCACACCGTGTTGCTTTTCCACTCCAACAGATTTATAGAACGCAGATTTGTTTACAATGGAACTGTATTATACTTTACATTTACTCAATTCACCAATCCTTTTGATCCAAAGTGACTAATAATTCAATAATATAACTGAGCAGTTGAAGGTTAGGGATCTTACTCAAGGGTACAACAGTGTCTCTTGAACTCACGACCTTCTGGTCACTAGAGCAGAACCTTTACCACTGTATTACACTTTACAATTCGTCTCAATGGTGCAGTCTCGCATTATAATTTATTTTCAGCATTTTAGGAAACGTGTAACAAATCTGTGCACCAGTTATAAAACACACGATTTCAGGTAAAGAAAGTGAAACTACCAACTGTTTTGATTACGGCACACTTAGGGACTCTTCCCTTTGACAAAGTGAAAGAATTTCACCAAAACCAAAGTCAGACGGAAAGCACCATGTTTTTAAATGGTGCTTGTTTACATATTGCACACCATCCAGAAACGGATGGTGTGCAACACACAGAACACTGCTGAGGTATTTAAAAGTCCCACGTCACCACTCGCTTTTGTTTTCCGCATGCACCGTAACCAGTAAAACCACCTGCATTCTGAAAGTAAAGTAAGCTAATTAACCACAAATAAATAAAAAAAATCACCCATCTTTACCAAGGGTGCCAATAATTCTGGAGCTGACTGTACATGTGAAGGAGCACAAATTTTTACATACAAATCTGCAATATGCACATAAGTCAACACAGTATCGTAAAATCATGTCTCGAGCAGTTCATCTGTGAGCTTTTTATTCTCCTTTGGCGGTTTTCTTGACGGCGGGTGGCGTTTTCTGCAGTGCAGAGAGCGTGTCCCTCTTCTCGATCTTCCTCAGCTGCTTCCTCTTCATCCGCTTCAGTTTTGCCGTGTTGCGAATCTGAAGAAACAATTAATCAGATTAAAGAAACTCAAGTATACTGTTTAAATACTGTTTTCATTCGGAAATACAGCACGTTGCAGAAAAAAAATGGGTTTGAATTTCCGTTTCACCTCGTCTTTAAAGAAGACCAACATCCATAATTATCATCATCATACACACACAATCATGACATTATTATACATCATGATTATAAATAAAGTTCACAGCATATAGAAAGGGGAAGTGTGGGATTTCAATGCATCTTTATGGACCTTAAGTAGAGACCGAGCGTAAAACAAACAGGGCGCGTGGGCTCGGGTTCTACAGAGCTCTTGAATTGAAACGCTGGTTAAAACAGACGCACGTCTAAAAACACTTCCGAAATGAGTCCGGTGTTAATTAGTCTTCTGATGTAATGATCGAGTGCAGTGACCTACAGCGAGGAGGGGGACTGAGGACGTGTGTGTACTTAGCAAAGATAAGCCTGTATGATTTCTTCTTTACTGTTACAGTAAAGAACCTGTGGTTATGAATAAATACAATTTATCATAAAAATAAATATGGTGAACTGACTCACGACCAGATAAAAGAATAGATGCTCTAATAATAATAATAGGTTAAAAGCATAACAGCCGTGGTTTAAGGCCTCACAGAAATGCTGATGTGGCAGAAATTGAGTTTGACACCATGTCTCCATTAAATTAAGCACGGTGTCACATGACCGTGTTCATTAGCTATAATGAAGTTACACCAGGTGTCAGGTGATGATGGTGAAGTTTCCTACGTAAAACCCAATTTAAACAAAGCAAATCAAAGGTTGGATTTTTTGAGATATTAAAGGCATTAGGGTTTTATACAGAAGAGCTGAGGTAATAAATTTGACCCAAACACCCCAAAAGCTCTAGAACCAGCATCCAGGAGATGTTAATCATTTAAAAACCACGCTGTAGAGTTTAAGTATTTTATTGCTCCTGTTTACAGCTATAAAGAGTTTGAGCTGCCATTTTAGCTGTCTACAGAAACGCTGACCTGACAAAACTTCACTTGAGCTAATAAAGTGGTGGTGCTTTTGATGGTGACTCTGGGGTTCCCCCTGAAGGGAAAAGGGTGAGTCCATGAGGAAATGTTAAACACAGGATTGGAACACAGCCCGAAATAACACCATCATAAAGTGGCACAAAATGGCTAAACATTGCGAGTGGGCGTGGTTTATACATCAGCGTGGGTGTGGTTTATGCATCTGAGTGGGCGTGGTTTATGCATCGCAGTGGGCGTGGTTTAACAGGAGGCGTGTGAGAAGACACTACACTGCAACTTTTAGCTTTACAAATTCAGTTACCTATTTTAAACACTATTCCCCCCCCAAAATGTTTTCAGATTGTAGGAGAGGACTAAGCTGTGTTGTGCGTGTGCATCTCTTACCACTTGTACGATCTCTGATTTCCTCTCGTTTTCCTCTCGTCTCTTCAGATTTTCTTCTCGTCTCTTTCTTTTCTCCTGCGAAACATTTGATTCTTTTCATTTAGTTTTTTGTTCACACAAATTCAAACCCAAAGGGGACATTGGGGAGGAGGCTGCCTGGGAGACAGAGTCAGTTAAGGGGACATTGGGGAGGAGGCTGCCTGGGAGACAGAGTCAGTTAAGGGGACATTTAACTTAAACTTTAGATTATCATCATGATATGGACATTTTCGAAATCGCTGCATATTCTCAGCTGTTATACAGTCATGACAGAGGAACCATCAGACCTGATGACTCGTGAAACTCTGATCAGAATCCAATCCAGATACAAGACACATGACACGAGCTGGTGGAAACGGAGTCAGAGTCGCCGTAACGTTGCTTTAGTAAGCGGTGTGATTATGTTGCCTAAAATTTTTTTTTTGTCCAACTCTTTCAGTGCTACAGAAATAAACTACAGGAAAAAAATGCAAACTGGTCTTAGATCAGCAGATAAGCTCATCTTCTACAAACACACACGCTCCACCTCGGGCTGTTGGCGCCACCTTGTGGTAGAGTTTGTTCATGACATGTTACTGTACCAAAATCCATAAAAATCAGGTGATGCGAAGAGCAAAGATCAACCACTAGAGATCACATATTAAATAATTTACAGCTAATATAAGACGTGTTATATGCAGTCAGAGATCAGGGCGCTGTCCTTCGTACACTAGATTGGATTTTTCCGTTATTAAAAAGCTGTTGTCGGACTCGTTGCCAAGACATCAAGCAGCTTTATTTATATATATACACACACGAAAATGAGATTAGATTGTGCATTTGGAAGCTTTTAATGTTTTATGTTATTTAGTTTTTTAACGTGGCCACGAGACTCGATTAAGGTCATGAAATCGTAATGTTTGTGCACGATTTATTTTATTAATCATCAAAGTCATCAAATGAACGACATCGTGGCCACGTTTTGGTTCATGTTGCTCTCGTGCCCGTGATTTAATGGATAAATTGAACAAGCATGTTACAGTTTCAGTAGGTGGAGTTTATAAAAGTCTACATTACAGATATGTTTTTAATTAAAGTGTACTTTGGCATGTGGGCAGAGAGACATATTGAGACATGGCGTTATTGCAGATGACTACTGGAGACTGAACCACACTGACACTCAGTTTATCCATTAAACTGTGGCACGTTTTCTTTAGACAAAATCACAAATGAACCAAAATGTGGGCAGAGAGACATTAGAACTCAAAATAGGAAAAGGAGCGCATAAATAAAGTCAATTGTGAGCCAACATTACGATTTTATTACCTGGATTCGGTATCACGTCGTCAAATTACACCAAGTTGAGTGAGTGAATGTATGCATTTTTACTCCAGGGTTTTGGACTGTTCTCATTGGTCTCGATATTTCTCCCCTTCCTGTCAACACTGGAGTGCACAGTTATCTCAGATAACTCAATCCGGCTAAACTAACGCAGTTCACACGCGTGTCCGAAGAACAGAATTGACCTGTTTTGGAATTATCACGATGAGTAAATCTGGTATTGGGCATCATCTTCTCTTGGATTTGTTAAGCGATGTAAGAACGGGGCTCTGGACTGAATTTAACCAGAATTTCAAATAAACGTGCAGTTTTTAACAAAAAATAAAAAGTGCTTCTGTTGTGCGGCTTAGTTTGAGGTCTAAATATGAGACAATGTTTTTATGCATGACGCTTTTGTAAAAACAATTCTGATGTCCTTTAGATGATTATGAAGTGGCTCAGATGTCGACTCGCCCGCCCGCCCGTTCACCCACTCACCTCCTTCTCTTTGGCCTTGTCGTCTTTGAGCTGCTGGTGGTACTTCTTCACTATCTCCTTCTCCCTCTTGGCCTCCATCTTCTTCTGCCAGGAGCTGCGGAGAGGCTTATCTCTCAACACAGCCGAGAACCTGTGAGACACAGACGAGTCCATGAGATGACGTTTACGTTCCACTTTAGGTAAAAACCGACACAATGAGTTACAACAGGGATCGTAGTCAAATCACAGGTTTATATTAATGTGCTTGTTCTAATACGTTATCGTTTCTATGGCAACAACTCATTCACAGGGACTTGTATGGCGGACGCTCGCATCATTTAAGCCCAACAATAAACACATTAAATAAGCGCCATAAAACGATTTAAGTTCCTAAATTATGGATATTTGTGATAAACACTCGTGGTTTCGATAATGATGATGATGATAGTGATGATAGTGATGATGATGATAGTGATGATGATGTATAAGCAGTGATCACACAGCCCTGGGGTGAAGGTGAAGAATAAAGAAGAGGAACTCTTCCGTCCCCAGCTTTATTGGAAATCTCCCAGACTTATCAACTTTGAGTGGTTTGCCCTCTGACCCCACAGAACTAGATGAAATGACTGATTGTTTAGAGTCAACATTTCGCTCCACGCTAGATA
>JAOUQW010000040.1:9302833-9317670 GCA_028565825.1 Olivaichthys viedmensis | reverse complement strand
ACCCTCCCTGCTCCAGGGGTGCTGTATCATGGCTGACCCTGCGCTCTGACCCCAGCTCACCAACATGCTGGGATATGAATAATCAAATTTCACTGTACTGTACTTGTATATGTGACAATAAAGGTCTATTCTATTCTAAGTAGGCACAGTTGAGGGTTCAATGAGACCCTTTTTGTATCCCAACTTAACCAACATGTTGCAATCCGTTATATCCGTTATAATGAGTACAGGACGCGATCTAAATAGTCTGGTAACCGCGACAGAGCGGAGTGCGTGAAGAAGAGGATCCGCCCTATAAGCGGCAGGAACGTGAATCTCGCCGTCTCTCGTTCACTCACACTGCAGCGGTTCGGTGCAGCGGTTCAGACTTGCGACTGTCGCCCAGTCCTCGAAGCTTCCGCCAACTCGGCCCTTCAAATAAAACGCGCTTTTTTTTTTCCTCTCCCCTGACGCAAATACTGATAGAAAACACTGCCGGCTTTTGAACCATGCTGAGATTTTCGGCGTGGCCTCTTCTGGCCCTCTTTTCTCTGTTAGCACTGAGAGGTGAGTGAAGCCCGTCGGCCCTCTTTTGTTGAAGCCCCGGCGGGACGTCGTTGTCTTTCTCTCTCGTCCCGCACGCGTTAACACCCGCTACATGTTACCCACTTCACATTATGGAGCCTATTAGACATCTCGTATGCCTCGGCGCTGGCTTTTGCGCGCTGCTCGGCTCCTCGTGAGAAATATTACGTGTCGACTAGACCATGCCTCTGCCTTCACGGATTGAGTTCATGATCCGAAGCTGTAGCCTGCAGGTTGATGTCACCGCTTTTCCCATTCCGATGTCGATTTTGATTTTGATTCTTATAGCTGGAAAAAGAAGGGGAAAAAAAAAAAAAACCCACCCGTTTAATATTCTGTGTAACATGCGCACATTGCGCAGCCAATTCAGAATATTTTATGCGGGTGTTTTATGCGGGTGCCATATTGCAGCGAGCGGCACACTGATGCTGAACGCGTTTCATTTCCGTTGCTTTACCTCGTCCGATCGGTCTCAGTGGGGCGTTTTCTCAGCCGAAAGACACGGGTTAAAGCCTTTCTCATACTGGTCAATGCATCAGCTGTTTGAGGATCTACTTTGACCGAGCGCATCCGTTCAAAGAGCTTTTCATGCGACACAAGAAGCGGACAAATAACACTTTATAACCACAAACATTGAAGTGTGACTATAGTAAGAATACAGTCTCTTGGTTTTAAAGAGCCACGGTGGCGTTCTAGGCTATGAGAAATCAGCTCCATGGGGTTTGTATGGGAAACACGCCCATATTAACAATAGCGGTGTCGCCCGGTCTCGTGCGTGCAGGTGGCGAGCAGTGCGCATGCGCATGCTGGGGCTCACGAGAGCCCAGGTGCAGGATTGAGTGCGCAGGGGTTTCGGGGACTGCGGAACGCGGGGAGGTACCATCGCTTTTTGACAAAGGGTGGTGGTTCTACACAAACGTGTTTTTTGGAAAGGCCGAAACCCTTTGTTTTTACCACTAACATGGTGCTGTTGAGTTAATTCACGACGTGTTGGCGTGTGTGTGACATTTGTGTGATTAGTGTGGAGCTAATATTGATGCTGAATCGAGACGCAGCCGTAGTGTCCCCCCCCCTCCTCTTTCTTTATTTTGCAGTAGTCAAAAAGGGGCGAGTGAGGAGTTGCAGCTAGTGTAAAGGCTGTTTCTGACACCTCTTCTCCATCGGCCACACCCTCTGCCTTGTTTGTAATCAGATCCATGCTAGCAGCCATGTGCTCAACTTTTAGTTAATTATTCATGGGTGTGTATCGATCTGTAGTTTGGTTTCATGCGTTTTGCCATCAGGATTCCTGTGAGTCCATTACTGACAAAAACAGCAGGTCTTTATTACAAAAAAAAAAAAATTTTTTTTTGACTTTAGGAATGGGTTAATGCAACTATTTTAAGAAACTGAACACAAACATGTGTTAACTCACAAAAGCAGTTGCATTTCGCTCCGCTGTCTCGGGTACTTCCAACCCAGACGAATGAATTGTTCTGTAAATGTCGTCTCTCTGCTGTGACAGGAAAGTGTAAGCACGTGTGTTTGGTCACATGTGACAGTGGTAACATGCTGAGCTGGCTTGGAAGGGGTACAGAGGGCACATGGTGTTTTTAGTGCTGTTACTAATCCTGGCACAGAGTGCAGAGGCCTCTGTCCAGAAAAAAAATAGCTGCAGAGAGTGAGCGAGACCAGGCTGACAGACAGGTTAGGAGGTTAGAGAAGGCTTCTTGAAGGCACTTTAGGCCATCACATAAGTAACAGAAAATAAAGTTCAATGACCTTTCGAAGACAAGATACACAGCGGACACCTAGTTAAACACAGATGCCTTTTTCAAGTTAAAGTGAAATTCTCCATTTGTCCATTGGCTTTCTCAGGCAGTCCAGACGTCCCATCTTACACTACAAGGTCTTTAATCCATGAAAATGACACACAAGGAAAAAATCCTCTTTGAAATGTCATCTTTGTGAGTGAATATAAAAGGTTTTTTGTGTATTATGAATATTGCCCTTGTGCACAGGCCCAGCTGTCATCTTCTTGCCTTTATTATCTAGAGGGGCTGGAATGTTTGTCATGCTGTGCCATGTCTATGTTAAAAGTCCTCAAAGGAAGCAATATCCCAATATTCTTTTACAAAGTAAAACACATTTTAGGTTTATTCTTGTTTTGGTAGATTTTATATGAGAAATTAGTTTTTCCAGTACTGTGGCTGTTTAAATGACTCATTAGCCAATTTGAATGTTTTGAGTGAATTTATCAGAATGTTATTTTTTGCTCATGGTTTAGATTCATGTGCCCAATTTTTTTTAAACTGTCATGTCTTGTGTTCTAGGCCTGGCGCAGGAGTTGAGCCTGGCCGATGCCCTGGATGATGATGACGAATCTTCAGTGTCTCGTAAGTGAATGTTCGCATGACACAGGCTCCAAGTGCTTTTCTCCTAAACATTTATTTGCCTTCATAAAGTCATGATAATTTTACTTCTGTTATGTTTGGCTCAAAATGGGCCATTTAAAAGTTTTTACTTAAACTAGGGCGATTATTTCATCATGAAACTTTGTGCTTGGCTCAATTTTCTGTAATTAACATGATTTAAAAAAAAATCATTTCAAATGCATGTTTACATTACAGCAATCGTCATGTTGACCTGAGAGTAACAAGGTGAAATAATAGTGTTTAAAAATGACCGATGTTTGTAAATTTGTGATTTTAATGCCTGTTACGTTCTCTTAATTTTTTAATTGTACTCTATAAGGAGGATCCCTAAGCATTATAAAGGCTTTCCATACATTTCCATAAAGAACATTACAATCTATTTCTTTAAAAAGAACATGTATTGGTTATTTAAAATAAAAACAAACGGTATGTATTTGCTTAACCTGGCCTCCTAATAGTTCTTGGGTTTTTTCTCTCATTAAATATATTTTCCAAGATTTGTACTACTTATCATGAATTTATACTTGGTTCATTAAGGCTTGTAGATTGTTTCACTATTATTCTTTATCAAAAATATTTTGCTCGACCTTTTAATATTTTATATGAGCATTTTGGACTCAAAATTAATAATCCCATACAAATAAATAACAGTTATTATTGTTATACAATCAAAAGAGATGACTGGTCAATGGGACATCTCTTGCTAATTAGTGAACATAAAATGAGGTTTAAGTGTAGAATCTGACCAGGACTGACGTTAGTGGTGTTGTTTCCCCCCAGCTACTCCCAAGTCCAAACTAAATGGGCCAATTGGAGGAGGAGGTGGAGGTAAGTACTACGCATGTTGTTGCCTTTTTAACAAATTAATAGCATCAATTAGCATTGTAATTATTTGTTGCGGTCTAACAAACTCTTACACCCTAAAGGGCTGCCAGATAACTGATAATTGATGCTTCTCAGTCGTTGCTCTAACACAGGCCTTTGTGTTGCTCTGCAGGACAAGACTTGCTAGATGATAAACCTACCCATAAGCCCCCTGTCAAGCCCAAAGACCCTGTCAAGCCCAAAGACCCTGTCAAGCCCAAAGACCCAGTCAAGCCCACAGCCAAGCCCAAACCCAAACAAGGTGAGAGTCATCGATATGGAATCCAATTTCTTTCAGCTTCATTACAAATGGACAAATGAATGCAAACATCGGTTGCCTCTTTAGGTGTTTCCAGTTGCTTCTTTTTAAGCTTGGCCTGTGCTAATTCATGCATGTTCTTCGGAAATCGGTGTGTTGCCCTGCTAGAGACACAGATCTTCGTCCTCAGGGTCACAGTTCGCTGCGTCTTCCAGTATCTATTAATTTTCCGTGGTCTCATTTTGTGCAGGGCTAGGGCTATAGCCTTTATCCTGCAGATAAACAACCCAGAGACTCTTAAGTACTTGACAGACAACAAAAGGAATTCGAAAAAATGGATTTATGGGTTAGTGGACAAGCCGGGTCAATTTAAGTTAGTCTTAAGCTTAACCCAATGTCACCTTGTCCAACTCAGGCCAGGGCTGCCTTTAGGTGAATGCAAATCAATAGTCCATCAATACAGATCTAGTGTACAGCCCAAGCCCTTATTCTGTATGTACTAGGATAGTGTTATTCTTATTTGCAGTGGAATATGTAATGGTCATAACAACAGGCTTGAAAAAAGACATTTTAGGACAACAGTTTTTGCCTATTGTATGATAAGAGACATGGCCATTAATCATGACTGTTTTTAGGGGACCTGGTTTAAAAATGCATAATTTTAAAAGTTTTCCCGAGACCTACACATGCTACACCTTCGACATGCTTTTTGTGTTGTGCTCTAACAGTCTTTTTCTAACAGAAGTGCTGTTTCTACACTAAGTGTCCTTTTTTCAATCCCTACTTCAGCTATAGAGCAATGCTTGTGTGTGTCTGTAACCTTACTAACCTACTAGCCTTTACTGACAGAGGAGACCCACCCTGATTTCTTTGGGCCAACCGTGCGGGCTGCTTTGCTGCCTCGCACAACCTCCAGACCCCTCCGAACTTCTGCCCCGCCTCGCAAGGCCGGTGTGTATTGTGTTGTCCATGTCCCTCAGTGGAGCCACTCATAGTCCCTGAGTCTGTGTCCACATGTAGCGGCAGATTCAAAGCACATCCAGGAAACGGGTGTCCTTAAGACTCATATCATTGTGATCAGTTGCATTAATACAGTATGCAACATTGTACCATTATTTTTCCTTAATGCTTTGAATTTACCACGCAGCCATCGATGGGAATCACTCTTCTCATCCAGAAAAGTGACAGAAAAACTTCCCATATTCAGTGTCCACGTTTGTGTCCACTGAGTTTTTCCAATGTTTATTTCATGTCCATGAACTCACTGCATGTACAGTCAACAACGTATTGCCTGCATTTCCATTTCAGTACGTACATCCAGGCTGCAAGCTTAAGTGCACTCCTCAACCATTCTTTCCGGTCTTTGCTGCCACATTAAGTTGTATGGTTGACTGTAATCCTGCATGCCAGCTGCACAGTACTAAATGTACTCTTTAACCATCCATTGTGTCAAATAATACACCATGATCCATATTATATATACCTGTGTGTTTATTAAACATGTGTATTTCATTATTAACAGGTTGTGATGCATCATTGTGATATTGCTCAGGCTTATAATTGAGACTATCATAGTAATATATTGTTGTTATTATAATAAATAATATTTATCTCATAGATCCATCTGGGTTTGACCTTTCTGATGCTTTGCTGCCTGAAAATGACAAGAAAAATGGAGATCAAGGAGGTGGTTGTTTCTTTCCTACTTCTCACTATGTCATATTTATTATAATGATGCTTTTTGGATTTATTTGGTGCAATGTTTAGTGTTTTTGGTGCAGAGCAAACTAATGTCAGTAGAAAAGCAATGCTGTAAAATGTGTATATCCTAAATGTGCTTAATCCAGAAAAACAACACGTAATGCAATCCTTATTATTACTGCTTAAGAAGACTTACGTAAGAACTCTAGTATCAGAACAAATGGAAATGCCTTGGGACCTTTTCTAGTCACACTCGTGTTCTCCAGAACGAGGAAACTAATATGGAACAGCAGAATAAATAGGGCAGCAGGTCTTTATTTTGTGCTCTTCTTCAAGTGCACTATTTTAATAGTATAATTTCTAGTCACAAGAATTCCCTTAGAATGTGTAATGTGTTCCAGCAAAGCTTTCAAATGTTGAATGAAAGCAGCACATGAATAAGAAAAGCTTGCTGGTGTATCAAGTATCAATGCCAGCATTTGTTCTATAGCCATTTAGCACTCTTCTTACTAAGAATGACTAAAAAAGAAGATGTTTATTCAGTAATATGCTAATGCTAATAAAGTTACTATGAGAAAGAACTGGAAAGGTGATGAAGTTAGTTGGGACTCTAGTTATAGCATCTCCTGTTCCTGTCAGATGAAGGCATTGGAGGAGGTGACCGCAGACCCAGTATCAGAGGTGGAAATGATGGTAAGGAACCAACACTGCTTATGGGTGATGCTGTCTGTCATGGGAATGAAATCTCTCTTCCTTGCCTTCTGTCATCGATCCCCTGATTTTCTTCTGCATCAGATTTGTCACCCAAACTGAAATCCACCGTTGCCATTAATGAGGCCTAATCAGTAGTCTGGCTGAGATTGTAGTCTTGTGAATTGTAAGAAGCACATCCTACTAATAAACCACCCACAACGATTCTGCTGTTCTGCTGTTGTATCCAACACTTAATCAATAACCCTGCATGGGTATTGGGCTTTTAGCTTTGTAGATTTCCTGATATGTCTTCTGCTGGCTCTTGTCTTCAGCTTTTCTCACCTTTGGGTGTCAGGCCACTCTCCTGCTTTTGGATGATAAGACGTCTCTCTTTGATTCCTATGACTTGGTCCTGTTGAGGACACTCCTTTATAGAGAATCGTTGGAGCCTTCTGTATAGGGACACACCAGGTGCCACATTTTTGCATGGTGCCTACAAACTAACTGTCTTCTTCTGATCTCATAGGTGGCGATTTTTCAGATGACGACCTATTCGATCTGGGAAAAGACGACACTTACAAACCTGACAAAGGAAAAGGTGGCGTTTTAGACCAGCTTCTTTTTCAGCACCCTTCATCCTAGGAAAATGAAACCATAGAAAGAAATGTCTATTATAACTGCACTGGCTTCATTCCAGTTATTGTGAACTACATGGTCCTAG
Source organism: Olivaichthys viedmensis (assembly GCA_028565825.1). Taxonomy (NCBI): domain Eukaryota; kingdom Metazoa; phylum Chordata; class Actinopteri; order Siluriformes; family Diplomystidae; genus Olivaichthys; species Olivaichthys viedmensis. Next base: position 9,310,454 of record JAOUQW010000040.1, on the reverse strand, counting down.
GGATGAGTCAATATTTTCAAATATTGAAAAAGTAGGAAAAAAAATCGTGTTAATTAGGCCTTATTATTTAGTAGTAATCAAATTAGTTACGCTAAGTGTTCTCCAGTTTGAGAACCAAGTTTCAGAACCCTATAATCCACCTGAAGGCAGTGCTGTTAGTTACAGGCTACACTTGCCAATTTGGTCCAACACTTATGAAACACGTGGGGAAATATGCTGCGGCCGTTGTCAGGGAGTCCTGTGTGGCAATTCTTTGAGGGGAAAAAACAATCAAACTTTGTCAGGTAATGCTGGCAGTACCACATTTTAAAAGTTAAGTTTTGAATATTACCTAACTAATGCCTTGAAAACTTGTGATAGTAGTTTTTCCAATCATTACATGGTACATGATTGGGGTGTGTGTGTGCGTGTTTCTGCAGGCGGGCGAGGAGGTGCAGGCGGTGCAGGTGGTGTTGTGGACCCTGCTGATGACGGTGATTATGGTAAGAATTATATCTCTATTCCTGTACAGTGAGGTTTAAAGTCATAAAATTACATTTAACCTTTTCTTGTTCCAGTGTTTTATTAAGAAATACAACAGCCAGGTTAATTTTCCAGCATCCCAAAACCTTTCTGAGCATCTTTCTTCAAATTGTCTACCTTTAGACACCATGGCAGAGACTGGCACCATCGCTGGTATTGTAAGCGCTGTCGCCATGGCGCTGTTTGGTGCAGTCGGCAGCTACATTTCCTACCAGAAGAAGAAGCTCTGCTTCAGCATACAGCGTAAGAAAAGAAAAAAAGAGTTAGCACTTTACTAGAATATGGACCGTTTCTGACCTGGCTCCAGCAAACCACATTGTTATCGTGTCTTTCTCCACAGAGAGTCTGAATACAGACATGGTTAAATCAGAGAATCCCGAAGCTGTCGTGGCCCAGGAACCTCAAGGTACAGCTTGTTTTTGTTTTTTTCATCAGTGAACTCAGTGGCTCAAACTACAGAAGAGGGGGGCAGACATGCTAACAGAATTTGTGAGACAGAATTAGAAGAATAACTGTATACATCCCAGTGAACACCAACTGACCAGAGAGACGTCAGTGGACTAGCCTGGCCTGACTTATATTGGCCCATAAAAAGACATTGTTAGTGGGCTTTTACACGTCTTCGTGCTTACTGGGTTCTTTCAGTCAAGTCAAGTAATCTTATCCATGTACACGTATGGAGTGTGATGAAATAGCATAATGTAAACCAGAGGCTCTGTACACAGGACAAGATTAAGTGCATATAGTGTGACAGGGTAGGACAAGAACAAGTTCAGCACATTACGATAAATACAATGAAGACACAGGAAATGGTGGGTGACCACAAAGTAAACACTAGCTACACAGAACACTCCTGATGCTTAATTGAGGAAACAGAAGGACACAACCAATATTCTTGTAATCTGTTTTTGGCATATTTGGTTAATTCTGTGGAAACTGTTGGGGTCGTATCTGATAAACTGATCGGATGATGTGTCTGATAAACCTCCATTTTCATTCCGTGTCGTTCCAGTTCAACAAACTCTCCTCCAGCCCCCGAATGCTGAGCCGCCCACAGAAGACAATGCAGTGTAACCTGTAATACATCTCCCAACCTGAAGAGGGAGCAGTGCTAAATGCATACACTCTCTTGGGGGGAAAAAATCTGCTTTGGAATCAAACTTTCTGTGAATATCAATATTTATTTAACTGTTTGCCTTCATCACCACTAATGTGACTGTTTACAATATTATTCCTATGAAGTTGGAAATTCTGAGAGGAAAAAAAAAAAAAGACGTTTGTGTTGCTTTATGGAAGGTGAGAAACTCTGTTCATACAGTAGTGCTGCTCCAGGTCTTTGTTTGCATCACACTACTCTGAAAGCATCACTATGTAACTAGTGTGCATCATTAATCCATAGCCAGTGATTGGATAATCCACATAATGTAAAAACAAGCAAACAATACAATAATCAACATAAACACACATTAGTATGGAGGCACTTCAGAAGTCCACTTCTATAGGAAAAGCTCTCCAGCAGGGAAGCCTAACCGTGGTCCTGTATGGTCAGAGTTCAGCAGTTTGGAGATTTTCCTGCTCACACCTGACTTAACTGATCGGCCCATTAGCAGGTATAAGTAGGTGTGTTAGATCAGGGACATCATCACACTGTACATGACTCCAGAATTTCAGGAGCAGAGCTGGGCTTCCCTGATTTACAAATTGATTGTTGTTGAAGGTGACCTTAAAGTAATTCCCAATTGCTAAAGATTTATTACCTTTTTACATGCACCCTTTTCACATTTTTAAAACGGTTTTACATGATTTGTACAATTGTGCACTGCTTTTTCAGAGCAATGTGAAGTAATTGTTGTATATAGGCAGGTTTCAGAAAACCGATGACTGAGACTGATGTCAAACTTCTACCCACAGCTGCTCATATTTTAATTTGCTTTTTAAAAAGTGACCGACAACTGGAAATGAGCTTACCTGTGTGAAAAGGTGATAGTGTAGAAGAAACCGTGTTGATGAATCTTTGCTAACTTGCTCTGTTTTGTGTGTGTTTGATTATTGGTACAGCAGTGGTAGCAGACGTTCAGAGGAGTAGGCGAACTTACTGTGATGATGAAGCCTAGGTATACTTGGAATATGGAATATGTAGAAACTGAAGTCTTTTCTCAAATGTTGGCACAAACATGTTGTTTTCTATTCCCCATTATGGAATTTTTAAAGATATTGTGCTTGTAAATCGTGCTTTGCGTGTGTTCATGTTTGTACTTGAATAGTTGTATCAGTATATCTTTACAGACACTTGTAGCAGTATAGCAATGAACGTTATTTGTGTCCCCGACACTTTCAGCTTTAGTACAGTGGGGTTTGTTAGCAGTCATATTAAAAGTAGAGCGTTTGCGCTTAGATTTTTGTCTTTTAGATCCTCTTACACTCTGTTGCCCCTTTTACAGTTTTGCTGTTGCCTTACAGACATTTTGGCTGTGTTCCAATTGGTCTGTGTTTGATCACTTCCTCCCTTCACTCAGATGTTGTGTTTGAGAAGGCCTTATTAGTTCCGCTGTGTGAATAGTTTAGTTTCCTCAGCTTTAGAACTTAACTATAAGGACTGGAGGTTTTTTGTAGATTGGGTAGTTGGAATTTGAAGAGGAGACAAATTAGATTTGGAACACAGCCCCGTTTTCCTTCCTGAGATTTCCCAGTTTTTTCCATCACCTGTCACCTCCTTGCCACACTCAATTATGCTGCACCTTCTCTATCTTCTCGGCCACTTACCGCTGGTGGTTGACTTCCTTAGGCCTTATCCTGTAAAGCAGCCCCACTAATGCAGAGGGGAGTTCAGTACGCTGACTGTATCAGCAAGACTGGCCGCTTCAGTTGAATGTGTATGTGGTTGAACTCTTGGTAGGACATTCCAATCTACTGCAGATTAACATGGTTTAAAACTTATTTTCTTCAAAAGCAAAAGTATTGCTCTTCAAAAGTAAAATTAGGCTGGAAAGATCAGAACATCCCTAACACTTCCACTAATATGCTTGAATGTCTGCTTGTACGCACCGCATTGACAAAAAGTCACGTCCTATCGAGAGTTCCAGTCCATATCAATAGTTATAAACTAGCCGAATGTAATTTTTTTTACTCCGCTGCAATTTTCTTCACCACTTTGACGTATCATCTTTGGTGCTACATTTGGCAAAAATGCAAAACACCAAAGACAAAGCAATGGAAGTGATAGTCTGTTTGTGCGTTCTTTGGCTTAGAGTCTGGTGACTGTTCAGAGCTGGTTTGTAGCGAAATTTCAAATTCACAAATGCCTTGAAAACGTACATTTTTAACAGTGAATTCAAAAGCACTGCTCTAGAGTGCGTTCTTTATCAATTTGACTGTTAAAGTCCCCCTGCGTGGTGGATTCAACCATGCACTATAATCATTGTGGCTACATCAATGCGGTGAATCTCAAGTTATTCAAGAGGCCATGAGCTGGAGGTTGCATTTGGTTCTAAGGAATTCTGGGCTCTCTGGTGTCTTTTGAATAGGTACCGCAAAACTCTTTATATAAGGGTGAGAAAACAGATGCATGCTTTGATTCTTTAGCTGTAGCTATTGAAGTTTTTCTTGCTTACTGCGTTGGAATTATGAAGTTTGGACGGGTTCTGTAGGGAAAGAATTTTCTGAAGTGTTTTGGATTTGCACTGCCAGTGAAGTGATGCACGTCAACACACCACCAACACCACAGATCAAATTGTAATGGTGTACAGTAGGACTTTGCATAGCTGTCAAAGTTTGACCTCTAAGTGACTTTGCCTTCTGCATGGACTCTCACTGCTCTCACCAGTGCCTGTTCACTTCGGTCCAGACTCATTGCTGAGACACACAGACTCGCCATCGTGTGAAGGCAAGGGGTTATTTAAGATCTACTGACAATCTTCAACTGTCAATTTTCTACTGGTATTTATCACTATAGATCTGTTTTCAAATATCAACTCATCTCACTGGCAATTCCTGATAGAAAGAGATTACCATGAAGAAAAAAAAAACAATAAAGACTAAAACTGAATTTCACTTTGATTCTGTTTTATTTTTTCCACTGGAATGTCGGAAGCGTCTTCAACTTGGCTACAAAGTCTGGTATATTCTCAACTATTATGTGTGTGTGAAAAAAAAAAAAGTGGTGTATAGGGAATATAGTGAAAAAGCATAAAAAATAGTTTCACATGAACTGTGATACAAATGTGCAGATACAAAGTGCAAAAAGTGGTGGCATCATAGAGAGAGAGAGAGTAATTAATCAATAAATTACTAGATGCATAGTCTGAAAGCATGGCTGAGTTGTTATCAAATTTCAGACATGATTATAATCACTCTTTGTATTAATATTTTATATTAACCTACAAGCCTGTAAAGCACCTTGAGCTGCATTTTGATGTATAATCGAATCCTTCCCTTAATTCACCATATAATCCTCATATTTATTTAGTCATGCTCACAGGATTGCACACTCGTGTACTAATTTACAGCTTCTTAAGTGGTAAAGGGGTTCACTTTAAAAGTTTTGTCCAATTCTATAGATGTTGTCACTCCTTTTCCTGCTTGCATTGAAATGACACTTGACAAAGATTAAAGAAATTGTATTTGGGCATCTTTAAATAAGGTAAGTACCAAAAAGCTGGCAGCCCTTATGTGAAAGTGTAATATACCTCCAGTTCCATCATTGCACTGACAATTCACAGTTTACTGTTCATTACATCTAATGTTTCATGTATAAAACAACTGTGACAACACTTCTCCAATCAAAAATATGCAAACAATGCTAGTGAAAAGACCACGTTGCGAGGATGGTCCTGTACTAGGCAGTACAATTCAACATTTAATTTTAATTCCCCATTCAACACCTTCGTACTAGACACTACATACAAATTTACTCTATTCCGTGCTTTCCTATATCACCTATATATGTAAAGGCTAGACCTATGATATAAAAAGAAATACTGCAATAACTAATCAAGCTTCAGTGTGATGACAAAATGGAAAGTAGCTCATAAAATACAAAAATAGAGGAATTATTCACTTTAAAAATAACACAACTTCAAGTAACTAAAAACAGCATACAAATGTTAAAACATGAAAAGGGGTCGTCACAAGAGAGGCAAATGTGAGGCTGCCAGGAAAGATGGATAGGCAAGTGCAAATATATTAATACATTTTTCATATTTACAGGTCAAATACTAGGAATTCATGCTCCAGACATTTTGATTATATCATTACAAGATTCAAAGAAACACTGAGCTATTTTTCACAGTTTATAAAAAAGATAAAATGTGACACTTGGTAACTGGTTTATACATTTAAAAAAGGAAAACAGTAATGTTTGTGTGTCTGTGGCTTTTCCCACTTCATTCTGATGCACTCACTGCTCTGGCCTGAGTGTGTATTCACTGAGTAAATATGTGCTTTTAAATATGCGAGTGTGTGTATTTAGACAGCAGTGTGAAGTGGAGTACCACCATGTGAAGGAGAAGAAGCATGTTCTGAGGATGAGGAGATGGAGCGTGATGAAGTCGCCTCTCTCTGTAGCTCCTCCACTTTCTTCTGCAGCTCAGCACGCAAGAATAATAACTCCTTTAAATTCTGATGTACTGGCATCTACACAAAAGAACACAAGAACATGAATTCAGCTGTGAAACACTGATGCCAAAATGGTTATATTTGCTGTGTACTGAAGTGTATTTAATTAAAGATAAAAAATAAAAAGCAAAAATCATGCATGGGGCAAAATTAGGTAATGTCAACCTGGTTCGAGTTTCAGCACTTTGGAATAAAATATTACTTTGCTAATTTCTTTATTTTCGTATTGGACAAATTAATGTTTTAGACACTCTACGTGTGTACGTCAACTGACATCTTCCTTTGAAATCACTGGACATAAATCAAGCAGATAGACTTCACAGACGTTAAGAAAGAAAAGCAAGCGATTTGGATAAAACATTAAAATTTAAGCATAAACACAAACCTGAGCAACACTTAGACTGAGCAAAATAAAAATGCAATAAAAAAACAATTCAAATCCAGCCACATCATATTTAAAACATGATGGAAGTGTCATTGCCAGTCCAGCATGACAAACACTATGCCTGGTTCATTCACCTTTACTGATGCGGTAACTAAAGAGGAAAGTAGCAGAGGACAGAAGTGTACAGAAATACACTATATATCCAAAAGTATGTGGACACCCCTCCTAATTATTGAGTTCAGGTGTTTCAGCCACACCCATTGCTAAAATCAAGCACATAGCCATGCAATCTCCATGACAAACATTGGCAGTAGAACAGCTCGTACTGAAGAGCTCCGTGACTTTAAGCGTGATGCTGTCATAGGATGACACTTTTACCACAAGTCAGTTCAGGAAATTTCTGCCTTGCTTGATCTGCCCCGGTCACCTGTAAGTGCTATTATTGTGAAATGGAAGCATCTAGGAACAACAACAGCTCAGCCACGAAGCGGTAGACCACGCAAACTCAGAGAATGGCCGCCGAGTGCTGAAGCACGCAATTCGTAAAAATGGCCTGTCCTCTGTTGCATCAATCACTACAGAGTTCCAAACTGCCTCTGGAAGCAACATCAGCACAATAACTGTGCGTCAGGAGCTTCATGAAATGGGTTTCCATGACCAAGCAGCTGCACACAAGCCTAAGATCACTATGTGCAATGCCAAGCGTTGGCTGGAGTGGTGTAAATAAAGTGTGACATTGTGAAATATGTGACAATAAAGGTGACATTAATTAAAGCACGCCCCCACTGGACTCTGGAGCCATGGAAATGTGTTCTCTGGAGTGATGAATCACGCTTCACTATTTGGCAGGCTGATGGACGAGTCTGGGTTTGGAGGATGCCAGGAGAATGCTACCTACCAAAATGGGCTCTGCCCCTTAGTTCCAGTGAAGGGTAATGTTAATGCTACAACACATTTTAGACAATTATATGCTTCCTACTTTGTGGCAACAGTTTGGGGAAGGCCCTTTCCTGTTCCAGCATGGCTGTGCCCCTGTGCACAAAGCGAGCTCCATAAAGACATGGTTTGATGAGTTTGGTGTGGAGGAACTCCAGTGGCCTG
>JAOUQW010000040.1:9213448-9225645 GCA_028565825.1 Olivaichthys viedmensis | reverse complement strand
CTCTTTCCCTACCCGGCGCTCTTCCCGATCTATCAACATATTATTTAAAGTCATGAGGTGATTTTTTCTCCCCCCCCCCCCCCAGATGGCTTCTTAACAAATCTAAATGCTAACAGATGTGACAACAAGAACAGAGGGGTAAATCATAATCTCTTGATGTGTTCATTTAGAAAGCTCTCCAGCTCGTAGCTGTTTGTATGCGTACATGCAAGCGCAGTGTCTTACACCAAATAGGAGGGGAAAAGAATTATTTCTTCAATATACAAACAACACATGTGGCCTAATTTCTGTCGCTACAAATATCTAGGCATTTTATATTTATCTAGCCAATTTGTATCGTGACAGCTAGCTATTAGCATGCAAGCTAGTTAATATCGTCAGAGCTTATTAGTTGTCGTCATTAGTTGTCATTAGTTACCTTTAGTTAATGTTTGCTCACGTTCCTTGGCGAAAGGTGACTTATTTAGCGCCAGTAACCAAAATCGATGTGTGATATAAGGTACAGACTTCTTTCACATTTCGGATTTTTCTTGTACTTTTACTTTTATACTTTAAGTAAATTTAGGAGTTTGTAGTTTTGTACTTTTATCTCCAGTAAAGGATTTGAAGTTGTACATCAACTGTTGCCAGACTATTTTTATAGATCAGTTTCTGCACTTTTACTTGAGTAAGGAATTTTTGTTCTTCTTGAGGTCAGTGATTTTTGAGTCCTAACATTTTCAACAGTACTCCTCACATTCCAGTCGTTGTTAATAAAATATATACTTAGAGGAAAAAACTCTAGTCTCTGTGGCAGCCCAGGCTATGTAAACTGGAAAAGAAATGATGTGGACCACCAACATCCAACCAATCCGAACAAGGAGGCGTCTCTAACTGCCTGTCAATCACAATGCCTGTCAAATAAGAAAGCCTTTTCCTTCTAGCAGTCCGTGTGCATGTGTCCTGGAGGTGTGGCTTTGTGGGGAACACTGAAGGGAGGGGGTGTATTTGTTTAAATTGTGAGTTTGTTTAGTAAGAAATTATATGGTAAAAGCATGATGTATCATGCAAGGCCCACATACTGTTACGACCAACTACGACAACCACTGTGTACGGAAAAAAGTCTCCGAACTTGTCTTTATTCCAATAAAAGCAGTCACAGAGCACACATGAAAACACTTTGCATTTAGTCGTGTCAGACTGCACCTCAAACATCCAAAAGTTTTACAATATACAGTATACAATCTTGAGCAACAGTTATCACTCACATTTCAAATGAAGAAGCTCATAATGTAAATGAACCCATGTTCTCAGTGTAAATAGAATCAATAGAGACCGATGCTAGTGGTTTACGTTTATTGATAATGTACATTTGGTGTACGTTATGGCCACTCTTGTCCTCCTCCTGGTTCCATTTTATAATGAACCCATTTTGGATCCATGCCATTTTATTTTTCCGATTACCCCCTAAATGGCTGTGATTTGCTAGAAAAAAAGAAAAGAAGAAAAATAGAAATATGCGCTTAAGAAATGGCGCTGATTGCTCAGCAGTAGTTCTGTGTACTCGGGTGATACTGTATAACCTGGAATTCGAGGCTAAGTATGCATTGGCCTTGCTCCACTCATGATAGCGGTTGATGTGAATAGAACAGGAAGAAAGGCTTGGCTTTAGCGGTGTTATGAAAGTGCTGTTTTGCAGTGCGCGAGAGAAACAGCTCTACTGCTAACCCACTGCCGTTACATGAACATGCTAACCTGATTTCACCTGAACTGTAGCCAAGATCATTAATGTCAGCATGTGTACTGTGTGTGTCTGTTTGTGTTGATCTGCTACAACTCTGTCTTAATTTCACCGTCACTGCATCGCCAAGATCAGTAAACAGAGTTGTATAAGAGGTGAAGAGGCTCGCTACCCCATTTCTCTCTCTGTCTCTCTCTCTCTCTGAGGGCACATCAGGTAAAGCTCCATAAACCCATTTGCTGCATGGCTGAAAGGAGACAGAGATATTGCCAGCCATCTAAAAAAGCACACACACACACATCTACCGAGAGTTAGAGAGAGAGACTGAGTCTCTATTGTTTGTCCCACCTGCAGCTCTGAGGCCATTGAGAGCTCGAGGCAGCTGCTCTCTCCTCTTCCTCCTCCACTCCTCCTATCTGCCCATCATCCCTCACTCCTCTCCTCCACTCTAACACACTCCTTCCATTGTGCAACATATCCCTTAACCCTCATCTTAACTCCTAAATCTTCACAACAAAATGCCCTGTGTTGAATTAACACCTTACATGAGTCCAGCTGAGCACGAATGGACACTGTTAGAGGTTATTTGACACTGTAGGTGTTAACTAAGCACTGTGGTTGTTAATGCTGTGTTTAGTCTCTCTAGTCACTCCCAGGTTAGCAATATAAAATCTATCTTGGTCTGAAAGCAATGCCAAATCGGAAATGGGCTCCTCTGACATTTAGTGCACTACACCGGTTATCGGTTTTACTACTACAATGTTCAGCACAAACAGTATTGTCTGTCCCATTCGGGAGGCAGCATAACGACAGCTGTCTTCTTAGGTTCCTTATTTTTGGACACATTTGAAGAAGGTAGTGTATGTGGCTCATAATCTCATACTTCTGCTCACCAGACGTGGTGAACCCATGGCTGACAAAACTGTCACTTCGATTGAGAAATCATGTTTTAGAAATGTAGTTGGGTTTTTTTTTGACAATGAAACGGTGATAAAAAATTTATATTGGTACATGCTTACACCGGGCATGAGCTAATGACTTAACACTACTTCGTGCACTATCTGTCAAATCGAAAATCATTAAGAGTCTCTTTTCGTAGTTCAGCTTAGGACTTAGGACTGTTGTGAGGCCAAATTATCATTTATTTTTCCCAAATCAAAATACACGAATGAAAAAGAACAGAAGAAACACAATATAAAAAAATGATAAGATACAATTAGCTGTAGTAATGGAGGTCACAGGTGGGACAGACGGACTGTCACGGCTCCCTCCTGAGGAACAGTGACGCAAACCTTGCTGGTGCGTCAAGCGTACCGGGACACTTCACAAATGGACAAATCAGCAGTCTACCCTGACCTTTACATCAGCCTGAGGCCTGGGAGCTGCATGTGTTTGCGTTTTGCGTGCGTGTGTGTGTGTGTGTTGGCGGGAGGGGGGCAAGGTCTTCAAGAGACGTCACTGTGCCAGAATTAGACGTCATAAAAATCACTAAATAATAACAAGACAACCACAAGACACACTTAGTTTATCATTGCTATTCATTATTATGGAGATTTCCCACTGACCTACATATAACTGTAGCCAAAAAGCTTTGCCGAGTAACCTTTGGTACAGTAACGAAAGCCTTTGGGCAAAATCCTTTTAGCTTTTCCAGTCAAAGCAGCAAAATCCCATCATGGGGATGTAGCAAAATGTTTCCACAAAGAGACAAAAACAGTACACACATGCACACCAGTTATCTGCCGATATTCCATTTTCATATCACAATAATTACGCAACCTTTAATTACTACTTATTCCTCTGCAATAATTTAACCGAAAGGTCGAGTGACAGCTGTGGCGTGGCCAGATTTTTAGACATAGAGTGGCAACAAAGGGGCAAGAGCACACAGGTGGCACCAACGTATTATTTATACAAAATTGCATTTGCAGAATATCGGATTTGTTCCACATAATGACATTACTGTATTGGCTTCACATTTATAGTCTATAGTTCCTCATACTCAAGGGATTTAATCAAGATTTCTACAATGCTACAATGATCATTTCAATAAGCCCAAGTTAGATATGATTCATTAAGTCTGGATGAACAGCATAAAAATAATAGACCTCTGAAACATGTGAGAGTTGGGTTGGCAAACTGGCTAACCATTTTAGGTTAGCAGAACGTGTGATCAACGTACTAAGAACATGGTGAAGCAAACCTTTATTATAGCAGATGTTTTTAGAACATTGCAGGAACGTTAATTTTGTAATGGTACTGCCTAACCTTCCTAGCAGCTGTCAACTACTTTACTGAACGTTTTGATAACACTCTCTGTTAGATGGGAATGCTTATTTCAAGAGGGGCATGTTTTTCCAAATTTCATGAACAGAATTGTGCCATTGCCTTCTCCAAAGAGGACACACGAGATGCTCCTTGAAATCTGTCCAAAATAAGGAACCTTAGAAGACTTCCTTTATCTCTGGAGCACACAAACTCAGGCAGAATAAAACACATGCAAAGAGAGTGACCATATTTCAAAATTTCCATGATGACAATGTTATGTTATGTTATTTAGGGCAGTGGTGGGCAGTGGTTAGGGCACTGCACTACTGCTCAGAAGGTCATGGGTTCAAGCCTCAGCACCGCCATGCTGCCGCTGTTGGGCCCTTGAGCAAGGCCCTTAATCCTCCATGCTCCAGGGGCGCTGTATCATGGCTGACCCTGAGCTCTGACCCCATCTTACCGATATGCGAAGAATGAATTTCACTGTACTGTATATGTGACAATAAATAGCATTCTATTCTATTCTTATGTGCATTGAATATTGTGATCTATCATATATAAGTTAGTGGCACACATCTCATATCCACACATGGGTGCACATCCTTTACTGCACATTCTTCATTTGTCTTTGAACAGTGTAAGACTAGTGCTAGTATGCACTGGCCTGTGATATTGATGACACTTTCCTTCCATTCTTCCTTTCTGCTGTTTAAAGTCTGATGCCAACATGTGTCCCAAGGTCCCATTACACTCGTGTGTGTTTGTGTATGTGTGTGCAGGGTGTGTAGGGGTGTGTTTGTGTGTAAGACTGCTTGTGCCAGGCTACTGACAGAGAGGTTCTCGTGTTCTTTGTTCTTTGTCCCGGCCCAGCTTTTTTTCCACTTCACTGGGCATATGCACAGCACACATACACACATACACACACACACACTCTGATGGTTGATGTGAACATTACCTGAAGCTGCTGGCCATATCTGCATGATTTTATGCATTGCGTTGCTGCCACACGATTGACTGATTAGATAATTGCAAGAATGAGAAGGTGTACATGTTCCTAATAAAGTGCTCAGTAAGTGTGTATGCACACATCACATACTATACAAACACTGATATAAAGTGTACATACACACTATACACTATACACTATACATGTACGGTATACACATATGTACAATTCACACACACGTACAACGGTAATTGCGCATGAGTTAGCAGATGTGTGCGTCAGTGTTTGTAAGTACTGTATATCTGATTTCCCATGACATGCAGGCAAGTTCAGAAGTGTGTGTGTGTGTGTGTGTGTGTGTGTGTATGTGGTGTGGGAAGGCTTTGGAAATAGGTCAGCCCAGACCAGGCACATGCTCAACACAGACAGAAGAGAGCCCAGGGGCACACACACACACACACACACACACACACACACACACATGGATATAAAGAGATTCACAGAGCAGTAATACACAACAGCACTGACAATGTACATGCAAACAGTACAGTAAGAAGTGAATCAATAAACAGATTCCAGTTTTATCATCATTCACAACAAAACCTTTCATAAGTGTTTCATGTACAGTAGATTAAGCACCTATAGATAAAGCCAATAATCAAAAACCTACAATTAAATGAAAACAGTTATTTGTCTTACATTTTACAGATAATTAAAATAGAACTGAACTGTTTGTTTCAAAAGCCACAGAAGGGCTATCAAAAATGCAAATATTCAAATATTCTGTTATACATCTATAGAGTTAAATCAGATTTACCAGAGCCTGAACCTGAATCTATTATGCTTAAAAAAAACTAAACATGCGTATGTTGATGTTTTTGAACTTTTTTTCGCTACGAATCTTAGATATTTGAATAGACTGGTTCTGAATTCACCTCTTTGTAATTCAGGTTTTAAAAAAACAACAACTGAAAGCAGGAGAATATTTGGCACATTTAATCACGTGGTGATAAAAATTTAGGTCATGAAAGTTCTGGAATTTCAGGGAAGACATCTGGGCTACATGGAGAGCCTGGATCTCATCAAACGTCATCCTCTCAAATTAAAGGTTTCATTTGTCAATGTCGTAAGAACACCTCAAATCTCCAAAGCTGTAACTGACACAAAAAAACTATGTTGATTCTGTTTTTTAACCATCGGAAACTATAAATAACTACACAGATTGAATAGTGTTTGAAAAATGTATCCAAAGGAATGTTAGCGAGGAGCGAACTAATCCCGTCCCATCATAAATGAAAAAACAATCAATTCAAACTCTCCAGCCAGGAAGGTTCAGTCTTTTTTAACCACATTCTTCTCTCTTTTTCGTGAATATGAACAATATAAAAGGGTGATCTTGTGGGACGTTGATGTCGGAGTAGCATCCTTGTAGATAAGGAGGTTTGATTAACAGATTTCACATCCAATGGACTTCCCAGATTTTACTCTAAGTAATGATGGACCATTTCTATTGGCGAAAATTCAACACAGTGTTGCTGAGGCAACGGGTGCACACTCAGAACATGCTTATAAACGTTTGACCTAGGAGATGTGTTGTGATCGGCCAGGATTGAGTTTGATTAAATCCGGGCTCATTTGCTCTTTGAGAACTTCGGATGTCTTCCCAGAATTTCCATGACCTGAATTTTTACAACCAAGTGAACATAAGGAGCCAAATATTCTTTTGTTTGAGTTTTATGAACTGAACCTGAATATATTGACTGAATTCAAACCCAATACATTCAAATATCTAATGAGTGATTATATTTTTGTTCACATCAAATTCACATCATGAATGTGGGTTCAAGTTTTGGTAAATCTGACTGTAAAGCTCCAACTACATCTGTAGCTGAAACCAGTGACGGCTTGGACAGACCCACACACACACACGCGCGCGCACACACACGCACAAACCTCCTAATTAAAAACACAGTTTGTCTTCTCCTGGCAAAGAAAACAAGCTTTTGAGCTTCATATTAATGAGCACCACCTCATTATAGTTTAAACACACACACTGCTGTATTCCCTACGCACACACACACACCTTCATAAACCAAACACATCGCTTTACACGCTGCCATAAACACACATTACTGTGCACATGCATTCGCTGCAGTTCCCTGCAAACATTTCTATACTGGCACACACACGAATACTGACAGAAAACTCTAGAAGTCAGTATTTTTATAGGGACTAATTTGTGTGTGTGTGTTTTGGGTAGTGTGGGAGAAGAAGGGACACAGACAGGGCAGGCGTCGGACAGATAGAGAGATGATAAATGAAGGGAAGTAGTGAAGGATGGAGAGAAAAGGATGAAGGGCTGGTTTCTCTTGTACTGCTCTGCCCTCAGCCCATTACTGAGGGGATCTCCCTAAGGACACACACACACACACACACACACACTTACTCAGCGAGAGAGAAAGAGAGAGAGAGTCAAACAAAGGACAAAATGGAGCGGTAGGAAGTGTAAGGAGAGAGAGACATAGAGAAAGGAGATAGAAAAACGATGCAGACCTGCAATAAAAATGTCAATATTTTACTGGATTTAAACACAGTTAAGAAAAAAAAAATCTTCATTAATCAACAGAAAGACCAAAAAAGTCAAACAACGAAATATTAATCAAGGAAAGGGTCGAGAAAGGCTGTATCATGATCATTTACACCACCTTCCCGAGATTGTGTGAGAATGAAAGATGCAAATTGTGTGTTGGAAAAACAAAACCCGATTTAAAATGTGAAAAGAGAAACTGATGAAACTGTAAAAAGAGGTTACGAAGCCAAGGTTCATCAAACTCCCCAAAGCAGCAAACACTGGGAGAGTGTGTTAATAGCGCCAGTTTGTACTGAGCACCCCAAACACACACACACACACACATTCACTTGCTGGGCTCGACGTTCTGTACTGGTTGTTAAAGCGGTATAAATATTCATGTGGAGGGCTGCTGCTGTCAGAGAGGCAGTTTTAAATGAATCGTTCGACCTTGCTCCAGTCCACCAGCTCTCTCCATCTGCAGGAACCGTACTTCAAGGCTGTCCTCGCTCTCTCTATCCCTCTCTCTCCTTCTATAATGCTTTCTCTTTTTCTTTTCCCACCCCACTTATCCCCCTCAACTCCCCTCCTTTCTGATTATAGAGACCCCCCTAAGAGCAAAACTCTGTGAGTGTGTGTGGGTGTATGTATGTATGTGTGACTTCACTCGCAGACATGCAGAGATCCGCTTTGATAAAGACGACGGTTCGGAATGAGGCGACAAGGGAATCTGCCTACCTTGACCCCCCCACCCCACACCCCAAACTGTCTCTATCTTCCTCTCTAATTAGAGCTTTTGTTTATTATGTGGGTGAGAGGAGTGATACGTGATATGTGATGTAAGGTGGAAAGAAAAAACGCTTTTCCTCTCAGGCACGCGGCCTCTAAAAGCCCTGTTTTAGATAAGCATGGGTTCATAACTGCCTACACTTTGTACCTTTGTTTACTCTCATATAGAGCACAGAGCTCTCCTTCCCTCCCTCCTTCTCCCTCACACACACACACACACACACACACACACGCCACACTTACTGTATCTTTATTCATACTCATTGCAAATTGTTCTCAATAATCTTTCTATCTCGGTTCCACACCACTCTTCATCTCTCTCCCTCTCTCGTTGCTAATAAATCTTGGGACTGCCTCTCTCTCTCTCTCTCTCTTTCTCTCTCTCTCTCTCTCTCTCTCTCTCTCTCTCAGTAGCTTTCTCCCCAACACGTCACAGCAATTAAAGCCCTCATAAAATGGCGCCATGTAGACCCAGGGTGTGTGTGTGTGTGTGTGTGTGTATGTGTACTGTCACCCTGTATATGTGTGTGCGTCTGTGTCTGTGTGTATTAACACGTCCTTGAGGGGGCAAGAGAGGAGCTAGTTATTGATTGCAGGTCCCTGTACAACACACACTGCAGGCTGTTGATTTCTCCAGCCCACTGCAATCCCCTCTCTCTCTTCTCCACCACCGCTGAACGCCTTTTCATCAAACCAATAGAACTCTTCGCTCATCCTGAAACTCGGTAGGACCTGAAGCCATGTTTAAAGAACACTAGCCTAGGGTATAAGTGATGTTAAAGTGTACTTGAGTGTAAATGTATACAATGTACACCACCAATATTTGCAGTAAATGAAATAACGAGAGCGGGGCACAGCCCTCCATCTCAAGTGCATAACACACCACTCAGGTCTGCTTGTACAGAGCGAAATACCCGAGGGGGTTGTCTCTTAAAGAGGCTTGTTAGAGTGTGCGTGTCAAGCACCAGGTGTATGTGGACCCAGCTCTTAGCCAGTAAAACCTGGGCCCACACAGATGTGCATATAAAGAATCACAGGTTTGCATGCATATTTAGATTATTTACACAGCTGTCATTTAGATGTGCCATTTATTAACGGGATTTAGCCCGTTTCAGCGTAACGTACCTGTTTGCAATTGTTAAGAATGGTATTATGGGGCTACTAACTACTAAAAATGAACATGTAGAAACATCTACAACATCTCTATAACTTTACCCCTATTAAAAATGCCAGCTTCAATGAATATGCATGAAATGCAAATTGGAAAAAGCCTCATGTCCTCCTGCCATCCCAAAAAGCTAGCCGGGCAGCTAGCTGCTAGTAAACTAGTTTGCGTTTGTCACAGGTAGACATGAGTGGGATTTCAGTATCAGAGTCTCAATGTGCATTGTCATATTTTTAGCTATTTATTTAACAGTAGCCATAAACCATAACAATCATGATTTTGTTCAACACTAACATTAGCTAATTTAGCTAGCTAGCTAGCTTAGCACACAGGTTCTGTGGCTAAAAGTTTTACGGGTACCACATCGTCCTCTAATAATCTGCATATCAGACACGATTGGTTTAAAGCTGGGGTGCCTGTTTTGTGGCATCACAAACGGAGCTTATACATAAAGTTCCCCAAATCAGTAATGAGAAAATCGCTGTTTTAAAACTAAAAATGTGAATTTAGCTGTGTTTTGAAATTTGCAAACACAGAATCAGACAAACAACAGGAGTAAATCATTTAAAAATCACGTTTTGAGTTCAGGTGTACGTTAATCTCTTCCTTTGCTGTACATCACATAACATCATAACTCATCCAGGCAGCGATACCAAAAATCAGCGCACTCTTTTAAGTGTTAATAACATGGCCCACCCTCTCAGCCACAACACACACACACACGCGCACACACACACCTCTATATATACGTCCGTACGTACACACGGCTGAACCTCCAAAACAATAATCCCCTTAGTTGCAGAGGAGTCTAATAATCTGGATGAAGCGGGATTTGATGGTCTGAATTAAGACATGAAGACTCTGGGCGCAGGCATCGCAGTATCTGCATAGCAATGCAGGCAGAAATGCGTCTATAGCGCAGTACCACCGTGCTGCCAGCGTGCCAAATGTTAATAACCTGCCAAGGGAGAAATCGAGCCTCATGTTCATTAGTCATTAAAAAAGAATATTTTAGCAGCAGACGCTGAAGTGCTTGAGTGTCATAACAATTTAACAGATAGCAAGAGACACTGAGAGAAAGAGAGTGAGAGACTGAATGTGATACTTATTATCCATGCAGGCAGCCTGTCTTGAAAAGGAATTGGCTAAGGAGATCAATGCTATATCACACACACACACACACACACACACACACAAAACCAATCCGATGGCTTTTGCTCTGTCTTGTCTCATGTCCCCTAGATGAGCAGAAAACAAAGTATTAGAAGACTTAGCCATCCACACTGCTGTATGTATTTAGCTCTTTGTGGGGACCGATTGTCCCCATGATGATAGGAATACATGACAAGTTTGACATTGTGAGTACATTTGGCTGATCCCCATTAAAAACTAAAAATGCAGCTTTTTTTCAGATTTTGAACCTATTTTCTCCCAATTCCCACCTACAAGTTGAGTCCTCCCATTGCACAACAGCCACCAATCTGCATGAGTGAGGTCTATTGCTGCGTTCTATTGTACTTGAAACCCAAAACACATAGGATAAGGACGACCTCCGACTAGGAAATGTGCAATGGAATAGTCAGAATTCCCACTCTGAAACCCGGGTAAGCTGTCTATATAATCCAACTGATGTCACTGTCAAAATATACAAAACGTATTTGGAACGTAATTTGAGTCACTTATGCGTAACAATAAATGATAACAGATATTCGAACTCGTGATCTCCCGATAATAGGGCGTAGCTTAGCCAGTTGCACCACTCGTGAGCCCGAAAACAGCAGCTTTTATTTGAAAAACTAAGAAAGAGGTTAAGGTTAGGTGCAGGCATAGCATTATTTAACGACTGTAATACATGAGTCAGTGGAAATACCCTACAAAGACGGTAATGCAAGACTCTGTGTGAGTGTGTGTGTGTGTATGTGTGATTGTGTGCATGTGAGCACTCATGCAGTTAGCTGCTGGTATGTCTGCTTGCCACTGCCCACTCTCAATTAATCACTAAAGTACTTTTTGAAGATACACACACACACACACACACACACACACACACACACACACATACACATAGAGTGAAGTCATTTCAACAGCTGCACAAACATGTGGAGAGAAATCATTGTGCTGTGTGTGTGTACCATGTTTATTAGCTCCTAATGCGGTTGGAAGGAGATGAACAGCTGGATTCTGTGAGAGAGGGAGCGAGAGGATGAAAACGGACATGACTGCCGTTCCTGTTTTTTACCTCCCAAACTCACCGGCCAGTTCTCCCTCCTTCTCTGTTCTCTCTTTCTCTCTCCCACTGTCCATCTCCATGATGTGAACATCACCTGGAAAAACACTGTCAGTTCTCTCTCTGTCTCTCTCTCTCTCCCTCTGTCTCTCTCTTGCTGTGTCTATACTCCCTGTTTTCAAACAGATGTTTAGTTAGGATCAGTGGATGTCCTGCTAACATGTGCATGTGTGCATTTTATGTGGTGTTATTAGGTCCTCTCACACTCTCTGAAAGATCAGTGGAGTGGAAATTTTCATTTTTCCTTTTCTCAGATGTTTGGTCCTTTTCAGGAGTTGTGTGTGGGGTTTTGTGGGCTGACAACAACATACACTGAACTATGCTCTTTTGGATGAACAGATACCAAACAAGAGCACATCTGTTCCAAGGGCCAACCGCTAACAAACATCTGTCTGAAGAGCAGGGGAGAGAGAGAGAGGGGGGGGGGGGGGGGGGGGGGGGGGGAGGGGGAGG
>JAOUQW010000040.1:9192602-9213348 GCA_028565825.1 Olivaichthys viedmensis | reverse complement strand
GGATAGAGTGGGATAGAGAGAAAGAGAGAGAGAGAGATAGAGAGAGAGAGAGATAGATAGATAGAGAGAGAGAGAAAGAGAAAGGGGGTTGGGAAAGAGAGAGAGAGAGAGAGAGGGATAGAGTGGGATAGAGGGAAGGGAGGTGAGAGAGAGACAAAAAAAAGTATGAGGCAAAAAGAGAGATTGCTGTTGTTACTGTTTTATTATTAGTATTATTACAATTCAGTTGTAAGTGCATTAGCAATACTGCATTTAAAACAGTCATGCCAATAAAGGTACTGCCCCTAAACTCAAAAACTGCTTTTTTAAATGGTTAACTCCTCTCACATGGCTGATCCCTATTACGTACTCTATATGATACGGTATATGGTATTATGGTAATTGGTTCAAATTTGATTACCCCTTAGGCCCCAGCTTACTATTCAGTTATTCATCTTAAAGCATATTTTTCAGTAACTACAGTGAAACTAATAGGAAAGGTATGTACTTACGAGAGCGAGGAATGTCTAGACCCACTGGCGGGTCCTGAGAGTTAAAGGTGTTAACACAGAACGAAATTCTTCCATTTAAAACAAAGCCTTTTGTCAGTCCTTCCATAAAAAAACAGATTCGGGGATCATGATGTATGAGCTCAGTTAGTGAGTTATAGGATAATTGTGGTAAATAGAAATTTTCCGTCACAGAACTTGCGTGCTAAGCTGACTAGCTAACTTAGCCAATGTTGGTGATAAACAAAATAGTTTAGATTTTTATGTAGTTTGTCTACGGTTACGTAAATAATTGAGAAAATGACAATGCAAATCAAGACTCTGATACTGAAATCCTACTTGTGGCGACATGTGCCAAATGCAAGTTCGTTTACTAGCAGTTAGCTAGACGGCTAGCTATTAGAAATGACAAGAGGGCATGGAGGCGTTTCCAATTTGCACGTTCATACATATTAATAGCTGCTCAAATTTTTATGAGGGTAGATTTGTAGTGGTGCTCCTTGGCCATTGTTTTTTTTTTTCTTGGGCATTAAAAACATATTAAACAACTTATTATTCAACACAGTTTATTTGAACGGTTTAAAATGACAAGTTCAGAGATATTTAAACTTGAAACTTGCGAAAGAGCGAGAGAAAGAGAGGGAATGAGACAGAGAGTGAGTCAGAGCGAGAGTAAGGCAGACAGAGAAAGGAAGACAGATTCCTTGGCTGCGTGGATGCTGTGGAATTTTGGGCCTAGTGGAGAGGAGCATGAGCCCGGACCGTGCTGTTTGTTTTGGACGCCTGTGTGAGGGAGAAATGCGTTCCTCCTCCTTCCCATCATCTCTGTCGCAACAGCAAACAATCCGACAAGGCGCTACAACGGCACTATCCACCCCCGCCACAGCCAGCGGCTCATCTCAAAGCCAATTATTATCGGATTATTACCGCGGACCAGAGCGAAGTGAATCTTTGTGGGTTTTTTTGCAGTCTGCAAAATTTCACCTGAGATAATCATCTCCAAGCTGAGTACCGACCGTAATGCGAAAAAGATTAGCCTACTTTGTAACAGCGTTCTGACCCAGAGAGAAGTGACTGTGGTTAGTTTGACTCAGATTGAGCAGAGACATGAATCGGAGTAAACAAGCTACTTGCGTATGACAAATGTGTCAAATTGATAGCTGATAACTGTTGCTTCAGCGTCTCAACCAGTAAAAAAATAATAATAATGCTGTGCTTGACGGTCGCATCAACACTGACAGAGAATTCACTTTTGAAGTAAGCTTTATCACAAATGCACACAAAAAAAAATATCCACCCCTTTGATGTCCCCTATTTTGTGGTTTCAAAGGGGTCTTAAGCTATTTTAATTCATTTTAGAGCTCTCCAGGGTTTAGTGAATCTGGGCCAAACAGTGATTGAAGCCATTAGAGTAGGACTAACCCTACGAAAGCAGGTCTGATGTCTGTTAGAAAAATGAGTGACTGACATGGAAACAAGGCGGATGGACAAAAAAAGAAAAAGAGCTAATTAAAGTGTTGCTGTTCTCCATTCACTACAGCGGTTTGCTAACTCTTGACACAAGGGGGATACGTGGAAGAGCTTGACCAAACATGCTAACATGACTAGCAATAGCCAGATACTACTAGCCACCAATTAGGTCTCAGCTTATTACTCTAACACCCTAAATCATATTATTCAGGATGACTAATAGGCAAGGTATGTAGTAATGAGGGTGAGGAAAGTGAGTCTGAGTTTAAGGGGTCAAAAAAGATGTAATTTGCTAATTGGAGCTAATTCACGTTTGTTCATTGGTAGCAACATTAGCATTTTAAATGAACTGCTCTAATTGTGCAATCATGCTTAAGCACTTTTTTTTTCCCAACAGCCTATACATCTTTACCCCATTAAGTTACACGGTGTAATTGGTGCGGTGTACTATTATTTCGACTTGTATGTGGGAAACCGTGGTGCTATGTGGATATAATGCAGTGGAAATGTACACTAGTGTATTGGCAAGCTTGGCTTTACCTAATGACCCCTTTCTCAATTACATCATCAGCCGTTTGTAGGACTCCTGGGATGAAAGGTAAAGATACTTAGCCTGTAGCAAACTGCTTCTCTATTTGCCACCTGCACACACACACACACACACACACACACACACACATGCACGCACGCACGCATATTTTCCCTTTGAGTGAAATTTTACAGTTATTGTACCAGTCCAAGTATGAGCTAAATAGTGATGAATGTTGGCGGTTTCATGCAGTGCCTCTAAAAACAAATGCTTCAATATTCCAGTAATGGCTTAAGAATGCAGCAGAGAGGAGTGGAGATGCAGATGCGTGTGACTGCTTTATAAATGATTAAAGTGTGAAAGAATCACTGTCTATCTTTTTCTCTGTCTCGCATAAGCAGACATCCTTCTCTCCGAGAAAAACACGCACATTCTGCCCGTCTCTTTGTCTCCAGTGCTCCGTGAGGGCTGTATCAGTGGCATGCACTTGAGCATGTATCTCTGCCAAAATGAGCGTTTCCCGCTCGCCATTCCCATGTTCTCTAAAAATAAAATGGTGGAGAAAAAACATGAGAGCCACAATTATCCTAATGTGGAGATACTGTATCTGGTCAGCGTAACTCGTATGCTTCGTGAACTGTATTTTAAGTCAACAGCAGGGGCAAGCTGTGAATGTTTTGCAATTGTCAAATGGTCTCTGCCTGTTATGATACTGCATAAATATGACTATAGTTCTAATTGGCTCATTTCTCTGCTGTGTTTTCAAAGCTTTTAGTCAAAGTAGAGTGGAGCCAAACAACCATCTCCGTCACTCAGCTACTTTAAGATCACTCAGACGTCTAGTGGTCAAAAGACGTTTTCTTGTTCAGACAAACCCCTGCTGCTTTCCATCTGACCTTCTATTTATTTTTAGTGGACATTTGTAAACCACTCTCAACCGAACACCTCCACAGTCAGACAGGAAACAGTGAATATTCCCACAATGTCTCATTCGGACTTGCAGCATGCTAATTGCACGTGTTTGTCTCAACAACGATCACATCACAGAGACGTTTTTACCCAATTACAGTAATGTCCAACAATGCAACCCATCAAGACAAGCGCATAGGCCTGTAATTACGTTTTTTTCGCTGAGAAGCTCCCAAGTCAATGCCTAAATGAAAACGCTATTAAGGCTGAACGACTGTTAATCAGTTATAGCAATTACATTGACTCCACCCTTTTAGTGACCCGGGGTCACGGTGGGTTAGGTGTTCAGTGCTCAATGGACGTGTCGAATGTGGGAAGGCCGTGCATGTGTGATTGTAACCAGAGTCGGGCTCTAACCTCGGCTCACGGAGTACAACATTGGGGCCCTATCGAGTTACTTCAGCGAACCCTGTGCCACAATCTGTTAGTGTGGATGTGCAAACTGACACCCCTGTTCCGCTAAGCACACTATTACCATAGCGATACTCTTGCTGACCTTGTGGACACGCACACAAACACACACAACCGCAAGGAAGAAAAAAAAACTAATTACTGAGCAAAAACGAGGGCCAGTGAGAATAAGCGTGTGAGGCAGAGTGAGAGAGAAGGGAATTATAGGGATTGTATGCAAAAATAGGAGGTGGAAGGATGGGAGGAAGGAAAAAAGGAGAGAAATTAGAAAGAAAGGAAAATGTGCGCACATGTGAAGCTGATGAGCGACTGAGGAACAATGGAAAAGTTCAATGGAAAAACCTCCATGAAGTGCAGCCTGTTGTAACAGTAAGTCAGGTTTTGAGTAAAAACAAAACAAAAAAAACATGAACACACATGGTTAATGGATGACACAAGGGAACTGAGGGGCGGGGAGTGACCTAGAATACCACACACAGCCAAGACAACAAGACAACAATGCGAAAGGCAGATCCATAATATTCCCTAATACAAGACCATTAGCAGATCTTTATCTCTCTTTCTCTCACACACACAGACACACTTTTGAGAATTTTTTTTGTAATTCAAGACTCCATACTGGATAGTTTTTCTTCTCTAACTGAATACACTTATAGACGGAATGTCTGTCTTTGTGTATGAATAAATAAATACATTCCCCTACCATTTCTGCTACTTAATAATTTACACTCAATTCCATTTGTATCACTCAGAAAGCAGAAGAGAGTGAAAAAAAAGATCACAACTTGCGAAAAGCTGCCAAGGTTACTACGACAGCTGCTTCTGGGAATCAGTGCATTATGTCGGGCCAGGAATCCTGGGTAATGCTACTTTGGACCGCAGATGAAAGCCGAGTTGTCTATGTGTGTGCAAATGTGAGTTTGAGTGCCTCAGTAGAATACACTGTCCTGTAAATTCATTTAACACAACGGTTTTTATCAGATTAAACCCTCAGTTGACTTTAGAGCTTCCGAAGTTTGCGCAGCAGAATAATAAGCAGAGGTTGTGTTCAATTACTGATTTCGTTTTTGTATTTTCACTTTTAATAGTCAAGTTTACGTTTTAAGGAAATTGGTCAGAGACTAATGACTACTAGCTATAGAACTAAGCTATTCAGCTACAGTTGAGTGCAAAAGCTTACATACGCTTATGACAAAACGAGGAAGCCCAACAAGACATTTAGTGTTTGGTACTTTTTTTTTTTATCACAAGTAACAAAAATGCTCAAATAGTGTATGTTAAGATATTAATAGTAAAAAAAAAAGGCAAGATGATATCAGTTCATCTCTCTTTCTGAATGTGATATAAATATTCTCGAATAGCTTGTATGCTCACCCTTTGCTCTAGATCCTCTGTAATATTCGCCCCCCAATTTTTCCTGACATTTCTGTTTTAACTCTGACAGATAGACTGATTTTGCCCATTCTTCTTGACGTATCCGTTATACACTGCCTTCCTCAGATCAGGTCAGGACCGAGAGAGTGTAAATAAAACTTTGACTTCTTCCTCTTCCTTATGCTCTGGATTGTTTGTCTTGCTGCAGGATACACCCACATTTCATTTTTCACTTCTTGGAATTCTTTTGAAGATAAATTGTAACATAGAGGTACTTTTTCCACATTTTTGGACGCAGAAACCATGAGGGATGCAAACCTTTGCACTTAATGGTAAACATCTGAGTGAAACATACATGTATACACAGACATACCTCTGCCAGCACTGTTACATACCCTTTTCTCACTGTCAGCGTGAGTCTCTCTCCTCCTTGCATCATAGCATATATGAACACACACACACACACACACACACACACACACACACGCATTCTTATATACCAAAACCATTCTGCGTCCCTCCCCCCTTAGTTGCACTCAGTTTCATCACAATATCTCTCTCCCTCTCACCCAGTGCAAAATTAAACTTCTCTGCTTCCTACAGCCTCGTCACCCCATTCGCCTTGTGTGTTGTGTGTGCGTGTGTGTGTGTGCATATACGCTATGATGCAAGGAGGAAATCACAGTAAAGGTCTGCATTACATGTTGCATCACAATGATGATGCAATGCTTCTTCATAGAGCAGAGGAAAGGGAATGGTGGAGAGGGGGGATTCAGGTGTGCTGTATATGACACTCTGAATGTAAGGGTTTAGTTGACTGAAAGTTTTACCATAGTACAACATACCACTGGAGGGACAAGTACAGTCCAACAATCATACTTATACATCAGCTACTAGGGCTGTCAAATTATTTTTAAAAATGCATTTAATTTTAATCATGTAAAACC
This sequence comes from Olivaichthys viedmensis, assembly GCA_028565825.1. Taxonomy (NCBI): domain Eukaryota; kingdom Metazoa; phylum Chordata; class Actinopteri; order Siluriformes; family Diplomystidae; genus Olivaichthys; species Olivaichthys viedmensis. The sequence continues at coordinate 9,207,160 of JAOUQW010000040.1, read as the reverse complement.
TGAATATTCAAATGCATTTGCATACTAATGAGCCTATAATTGTATACAGCAACAGACATTACAAACTACTGAAGGTGAAAATTGTGTGGCGTTCTTGTGGAAACAAAACCATGAGAAGGCAGTATCATAAACTTTAACGTTTCAGATTTTATTACCCACCGTATGTTTTCTTGTCACTAATATTTAGCGTGATTTTACATTTCTTACACTACCCGAGATCCACGTAAAAATCCACCATCTTTAATTCGGCTGAAGACCAAATGGCTTCCTTTTCACTATATATGGTCACTACATAGGGTAGGACATAATGGTGTCGTAGAACATATGTAGTGCACTGTATGCTCAATAGAACACCGTTTAAGGTTTAACCATGGAAAAACTGTGACTCTGATAAGTGCCTTTTGGACGTTGTTACCTACTTTTATGTAATATTACTTTTAGGACTGTTCATTCTTTTTATATTGGAAAATTGATACAATAAACACTTACATTTGGATAGTTTGCCCTTCAATACATCAATATCATGAAAATTTGAAAATTACTGAACTATTTGAATATTTGTTCTGACAGCCATGGTAGCTACCTACAAAGCCACACAAAGGGAGTCTCCTCCATCACAGGCATCTTTGTACTCCCATAATGTAATAAAAAGCGATCCAAAGAAAAGATTCTCCACAACTTTCCTCAAAATATTTCCACAAGTTCTGCTCCCACCCTGCACTGATTCCCATCTGCTTTAGAATCCAAGTTTATGTGATTACCTCCTAAAGGTGAGAGTTAGAATCATTTTGATTTGGGAAAAAAAAAGGGTCATGCAGGACTGACTAGCTATGTGCAACCTCAAAGACACATGCAAGGATCTGGACAGGACAGGAGACCACAGTTGACTATTTGATCACGAAAGTCACCAGACAACATACAGATCAGAGAAATGTAGATCAGCCTCAGATTACCTAAAGATCAACTGGCTCAAAGCCACCGCCACTGCAAATAAATGAATCTGTGAAATTAATATGTGGGTGATGTTTCAGATGTAGAATGTTCCTTTAGGCAATGAGGCATAGCAGATGTTCGGCTCATATGGCGCTTCGCAGTCAATGGATGATTGGAGGCTAAAGATCAGTAACAAAGGAATGGTTCCTGTTTTGATGCCTCTCCACACTAATCTAATCACATCTAATCCACATCTAATCACACTGCGCTTCTGTGATATCATTGAATAAAAAAGCCCTGGCATCCATCACTATGAGTTGATACAGGTGAGTGCACAAAATAGATTGTCTGTGCCTGTTCATGAGTCCAGTGTTACTTCACTGAGGGAGCGTTTTTTTCCCCCAGAAGGAAAGTACAATGTTTTCTGAGAACAGATTGACGAAAGAGGCACACGAAGCTGTCTCCTGTGTTATCGCTATTTTCCTTTTCTCTCCTACTTATCTTAGGCGAGCATTAAGTGCTGATAAGCTATTTCCTGAGCAGCTAGCTACAAGACGCAGTGAGGGTGGGTTCGTCTCAGAGTCAGTGGTGAGGGTGAGTTCGGATCAGGTACAGTGGTGAGGGTGGGTTCGGATCAGAGTCAATGCGTGAGGGTGGGTTCGGATCAGACGTTGTTCTTTGGTCCCCGGTTTTCGTGCAAAGTCGAAGAGTTCGAAAAGGAAAACACACAACATTATATTTGGTATGTGACTCCTGTTTGTTTTTCATCCCTAGGCAACACTGTTATTTCCTGGTGAGGGTTTGCCTTATAGTCACACTGACGCACTCTCTCTCTCTCTCTCACACACACACACACACACACACACTCACTCACTCACACACACTCTCTCTCCCTCTGTCTCTCACTCACGCTCTCTCCGTCTCTCCGGGTTCTCGCTCCCTGTCTTTCTTTCTCTCCCTCCCTCCCCATGCGTCTCCTCCCCCTCACTCGCTCGCACAAGCCTTCCCTCGGACGGAAAGTTGGGTCAGCGATCCAGAATGATAGCAGGAAAAACATGAGCATCTCACTTCATGGGTTAACAGCCACTTTCATTTTCCTTCTCACTCCCTTTTCATCTCTTTCTACTGCTCATCTGAAGGCTGGAAGATTTATTTCTTATCTACAGGATCGCTCAGGTGCAATAACAGTTTCCGTGTGTGTGTGTGTGTGCCAAAGAAACTGGCAGAAGGATGCCAATTACTTCATGTAATGAGCATAATAAATCAAATGGCACTCTTATACTCTCATCACAAACCATCTAAATGAATAGTGTTTGCTTTTTCTTTCTTTCTTTTCTTAATGATTACTATGATTATATCAAAAACACTCATATCCTTGCCGACTTGTGTGAGGGTGTAGGACTAACCCCCTGCTATGCCTTCTTCTCCCTCTCTTAAGGATGCACCATGTGGCTGAAATAAAATTTAAAATAAAAAAAAACCCCGAAGCAGGCTGGGAAGGTGATCCAAACCCGTCACTCAGGCTGCCAGAGTTAAAGTGGAGGACTACAGAGCGCGGACTGTTTGTTCTGGACTCTTTGAAGATTTCGCGCTTTTGATTTGGGGATGGCGGCGTCTTTGAAAGAACGCGTCGCATTCCTAACCTCGCGCTGATCTCATGCTTTAAGACCGCCGACGAGACCAAAGATTGTGCGGCGTTGTTGTTTTCAATTCCGGCGCAACTTTGAGGTGGATCCAAGTGTATGCGAAAAAAACATTTGTACGGCCGCTCTCCCCTTACAGTCACGGCTGTGCTGCCGGTGTCAGCGAGCTCGGAGATGGATCTAAGCACCGCACCGCCGCGAACTCCAGAGCTTTTTCTCTCTCTCTCCCTATAGCTGCGGCTTCAAAGCGCTTTGACGAATTTGGCCGGAGATCAGTTCAAATCAACGAGAGCAAAAGGATCCGGTGCGGGAAAAATGTACCGCGGGTGTAGTTCTACAAACAACAGACACTGCATTGTATTATATTCGGACTTTCGAACTGGCTTCGGAAAGCTAATATTTTAGTAATCATCATCATCATCATCATCATCATCATCATCTTGATTTTTATTGTGATAATTAGGTTGTGCTTCGTCTGACTGTTACGGTGCAGCGGCGGACGTCGGGCGCAAGCCGTTGCCAACAACAAGCATTTATTACAAACTAACCATGTAACTGCACCACGCGTAACATAACGATGAGGAACAAAGTGGACTGGAACAGGAGGGCTTCTTAAACACTTACTAATTACAGACAAACGACACGCAGGTGGGGACAGTCACGTCACGAGACAGGGGAACACAAAACAATCAACAAAGAGCGCGTGGCGCTCGTCGCCGTAGCAACCGCCACGCTGGGTCACGCGCACCGCAGCGCGCGTGCAAGTGCAATCACCGTACACCGTTGTTATTTGTGCACTTAGGCTATATAGGGTTTTATTTTTCATTTTTCATTTTTTAATTGAACGTCTTTCAGATTATGAACCCTTGCCTTCTCCAAGTGCTCTGAATCGTTTCGACTTCAGCTGTTTGCACTTTGTGATATGTGCGTCTGGCCAAATGATTAAATGTAAAATGCAAGGTAGAAACCGCCAAAGACCGCCTCCAACTCCCCAAAGCCGGATCTCAACACTAAAGGTGAATTCATTTACAGCAACGCCACTATACAGAGTCTTTCCAGCGCCACACACTCCTCAAGCTACAAGCCCTATTCGGACAGCATTAGTTTTACATAGAGAGCTTGAGGTCATTCCTTCCATTACAAGTGCGAGTTGGTGATTTTATGTCGCCGTTTTCATTCCAGTCCAAAATACCTACTGTTTATGACCAACTGACTCTGTTGTCTGATGATTTTAATCCTTAATCTCTGTGATTTTACAAGCAGATGATGCCTTTAAATCGACTGCTTCCGGCAATCACTAAATGATGCATGCTTTGAAAGAGTCTCTTAAGTTGGTGTGAGTCGTTATCACGTCTCCATACTGTCTTCACTGGGAGCCAATTGAAAGGACGAATATCAAATGAAAAAATTAAATCAATCAAAAAAGCTTGATCCTGTCTGCTGCTTAAAAGGACTATCATGACAGCTATAGCTGTAAATCCTCACATTATACGCCACAGTAACATACAATTTTACGTCAAATAAATACCTAACTAAATAAAGTACAAAACATCACACGACAATGTGTGCTGTAAACATTCAGTTGGGCTCTCAATAGTTCTGTGTTAAAGGAGAATTCCACAGATTTTTCAGAATATCAGCCTAATTTGCCCATTGAGAGGTAAACAAAACCAATCAGGTAATTTTTATGAAAAACGCACCATTCTAGAGAAACGTACAAGTAAAAATGGTTCACAACGGCAGTAAAAGGAACCAGCAATTCAAACTGATGTAAACGATGTTAGCAGTTTTTGTTAACTTCTTCCAGACTTAGCCACTGAAAGAGTTTTCCCCTTCCTTACAACCCCACACTCCATCCAAACCTCTATCCAGAGGTTTTTTGCTGTATAAGTCATTGTCAGCAATGGTGGAACTAGAACTTTTGGTCGAACGTCAGCCTTCTCAGCCATTGTTTCCCATAAGATATATCAATAACTCGGCCATAATCCTAGGCTTATTCCCTATTCCATCAAGCTAATGTGCTTCCTGTTTATTCATAGCCTTGATTACTACTGCCGGGCTGTGTTGAAATTGTTAATTGCTTTTTACAGATCCCAGAGCATCTATTTTAGTGACAGCAATGAGGATGTAAAAGACAATTTAGATAATTTTGTTGCTTACAGCAGCTTTAGAGGTTATTACGCAAATTGGTGCCTTAAAGACTTGGAAATTGGTGGTGTAAAGTAACAAGTGAAATTAAATGTCTGTATTGCCATGATTGGCAGTTCACTATGCCACTTATTCAAGGACTCAATGTGTCTGGAGATATGATAGTGACTGTGCCGTGCATCACCAATGATGAAGGCTTTCAGGCTCACACCAATCTTGCAGTCTTGGAAACACTTTTTCATCTACCTAAAATGAATTGGAAGAGACGACCAAGCACAGCAGGACCTCATAGCCAGATATAAATGTATTAAGTGAACTGGACTAATAGTAGATAAATTTGGTTTCCAGCAATCAATATGCTATGTGTCTTATTTCTACTTTCTTTTTTCAGCCTGCCACCGTGCAGTGTTTGACTAATTGCCGAGCCTAGCCTACTGCAAGCTAGTTTACAGACAGTTTCCTGCAGCTCACCTAATGAATAGGCTACTAGTAGCCTCAAGTTGTTGAAATGGTGCAACGAAAACCTAGCTGGAGCATATACATGCACGACATAGAGGTAAAAATGGAAGAAGAAATTGTCCAAAGAACACAGGGGTCATTTCGGTTAACAAACAAAACATTGCTCTTTGCATTGTAGACATTGCGACCCCTGATTCCGATCACATACATAAAAAAAAAAAAAAAAAGTACTCAGCAAAGATTCATTTTTCTTAAGGACAATCTGTTTGACTTTTTGTTCCTTTTCCAACGAGGAAATTATTCTTCCATTTTGAGAAAACGGTGGAATTCCCCTTTAAGACATGCAAACAGTAGTCACCTTGAAAAACTACTACTGTCCCAATAGTGTAGACAGATACAACCTAGACAGATACAATATCGTTGCGAAAACACTACCGGATGTTGGTTTCACGTCTTTGCGGCAGACAGAAGAGTGGTCGAACATAACCTGCACCAGTCCTGTCCTCTTAAGTTAATGACCGGAGAGCGCTTTATCGGTCATTAAACACCATAAGCCGGGGTGGCGAAGGGTCAGAGAGCTTATGAATGTTCATGATTATTAATAAAGCGCCAGTAAAAACGTTTCAGAACGCGCGGTACAGTACAGAAGAAGAAGAAATCATTAAGCTGCTGTCTAAACACCCTACACAGTTCACGTAGGCTATAAAGAAAGGGGAAATCGCTTTTTTATGTTAGAAGCAGGGCGACACACTTCCGCGGTCCCACGCACACCGCTGCTGCTGTCAAGTGTTTGGAGAAGTCCAACACATTTCCATTAATCATCTCCCATAACCGCCTTCCTGTCCAGCCTGCCTCGACACAAATGTCAGAGAAAGAGATTCAAGAGATTCAAGAGATTTAATAGGAAAGGCTGTAGTCTACCTTCACTGTTCATAAACAAGAACCGCGTTCAGAGATGGGTTCAGGGCGACTCGTAACAAAGCGATGGGGGGCGTTTCCCACAGCACGCCTGACACTGAGCATTCCTCTTTAGTTAATTGGCCGAGATTATTGAGCGACAGACGCAGCCCCCACCTCCACCTCCATATACACCCCATCACACACACACACCCCATCACACACACACACACACGTTTAACCCATTTAGGAACAGTCTATTGAAGCAGCTGATTTTTGTGTGTGTGTGGTTGAAGGTGCAACGCTCAACACTCGGTCTTGCTCTTTAATCCCATCAGGTCTTCTAGTAGCCCGGTTTCATCCCGGACACACTGACAGCCTCTGCCATCTCAGCCTCTCCCTCATCTCTCTCAGCAATCCACACGAACTGTTAAGCGTGTGGCCACCGGTGGCAGGCTCGCATTGGCACTCATGCTGAGATGATTTTTGCACTGACCCCAGTGCCCGCTTGCTCTTTTGTTAGCGTGCGCCTATTCCTCCTCCGATAAATGCCATTTTATTTCCACAAGGAGATCGCACGCTGTTTAAGCAGTGCAGGAGAGGGGGGAGATGTTCAGCCTCGCCATCAATAGCCAAGGCGCATTACATTTACCGATCCAGATCACGGCCCGGTGGCCGCTTTGAGGATCGGGCATCTCTGAGGATCTTTAAATGACAGAATCTTATAGGGATCGGGAAGCTCTCTGAAATAGTTGTGGATTTCACGTCGACGTGAAAGCGCCTATCAAAGCCGGTGATCACGGCAATAACGGACTTGATCGCGCGTGCGACAGGCGCGTGAGACGGTGCCTGTTCATCTTTAATGCACCGTGCCAGCCTTATCTAGTGTACGCAAAGCCCTGCTGATTTCTCACATCAAGTTTTTTCTTCTCCTTCCTTTTCTCCCAAACATCATCACAGCAGAGCTGAATAAATCACTTCGGCTCAAAGTTTCAATCCCCATCCAGTGGCGTATCCCCAATAACCCCCCCCCCCAGCATGGTGAGGTTTTAACAGCTTTAATTAGCCTGCTCTGTCCTCACACCACATGCACGTCCCATCAAAACGCTGGTGCTCAACAGCAATCAGAGACTCGTTCACTTACTGATGGCTCCATGCGAGGTGAGTCTAGCCGCTGGGAGACCAGGAGCATCTTGGAGCGATGGGATACGGCGCGGCCACGATTAAATCCACTTTTGTGTCAATGTGTCAACCGTGACAATACAAACGAGGAGGGAGGGGGGTGAAAAAGAAAAGAAAGAAAGGGAAAAAAGAAACGCCTAAAAATTTTACACTCGTAAAATGTACCTAAAATCGGTCGCTTGCTGGCTGCGCGAATGCCGGACAACCACAAAAACAAAACGACATTCGGTCTAGGAGATGAGCGAGTCTAACATTCCGTCCAGATGTCAGGCACGTTCATCAGACCAAGCCGCAGCTCCAGACTGGAACAGCTCGAGCGTGTGTAGTCTGTCTCACTGCGCTGCCCTTCACCGGCTTCCTGAGTCGGGGGCGGAGAGACTCCGGGCATAGCCACGCCCACACAGGAACGTCATAGACGAGGAGGAGCGGACGAGCTTCTTTCGCACGCACGCCGTCTCTTAAAGAGACAGACACCCTGTTTTCTAGCCCAAGCGGGCCAGGATTGGCTGGTTCGGTGTACCCGTCTAGCCCTAGCGGTCAAACGATATGCAATCCACTATGTTGGCAAAAAGCATGTTTAGCATGTCTAGACTCACAAAATTAACCGCATTTTCTGCCGAGACACTTTTTTTTTTTCCCCCCCAAGCGACATTACCGTCTCTGTGTGTTTTATTACAGTAATTATTTGGGGTGGCAACGTAAAAATGGTTTGCTTAAGAGTGAACGCAAGCCACAATCGAAATCCTTAGCAGATTGGCGTGGCCATTTACTGGGACAAGACCGAGTAGCCTACACATTATTGGAGAAATGATTGGAGGGCTTGTGTAGGCAGATGCCAATACATTACCAGGAATAAGGATGACATCCTAATGACTATTTATCCCATGCAATGTTGACACCTTTTGACGTGGCTGATTTAAAATATTAGCAAAGTGAAGCGGCGACAGAAGGAAAGTCTACAAAGAAGAACATGGACAGGAGAGATGTCTGGTAATTGAAGAAGCTGTTGGCCATTCGTGCCAGAAATTCTTCAAATGCTTCATCAAATGAATGTCCTGCATGTGTAATTTATGTGCGAAATGTATATATAACATCACAGTTCATACATGAGCATGGGAACTGATTTCAAGATGGTGCCATCACTGTCTATTTCAGTCACATGGTATTTGCAACACTGACCACTGGCTCAAATTATGTTCCCAAGAAGAAAGCCCCCATGAACCGAAGATGACAATGCTCAGGACCCATACTTCCTTGTGGACAATGCGCTAGTGACCAATGGTAACGACTTTCTCAAGTTCTTATAATAACTTCATAACTATGTCCAAAACTGCATACTACCCTAATAAAGAGTAGATCAAAATAGTATGGCATTTTAGTCAATGCTTTGCATGCTGTCGTTTTAGGCCTGTACCCTATTATTTATTCATCTTCAGTAACTGCTTTACCCTGGTCATGGTGGAACAAGAGCCTATCCCAGGAACACTGAGCACAAGGCAAGAATATACCCTGGACGGATCGCCAGCCCATCACAGGGCATCACAGGGCATCACAGGGCATCATACACACACACACATACACACATACTCACACACACACACACATTCATTCACACATAGGAGCAATCAAGAGTAGCCAGTCTACCTACCAGCATGTTTCTGAGAGGTGGGAGGATTCTGGAGTAATTGTAGGAAACCCACATGAACAAGGGGAGAACATGCTAAACTCAGCACAGATAGTAAATGGAGCTCAGGATCGAGCCCTGGGCCATGGAGCTGTGAGGCACCAACACTACCTGCTGCACCACTGTGCTGCCCTTGTACCCTATTATTTTATCTTATAATAATATGAGACATATAGATCAGACCCTAAGCAACCAAACATATACACTTAGTTGACAGTTTATTAGGTACACCTGCCTTGTATCTACACTCATTGGCCATTTTATCAGATACACCTACCATACAGGTCACTTTTGGCTCCTGTCAACAATTTAGGTCAAGGTTATTAGTTAAATGTGGTTGAGCCCACTTTGCTGAGGCATAATAACCATGCCTTTAGCTTTTATTTCATGGATTCAGAGTTCATTTATGGTTACAAATGACATTGTTTTTTAAACATACTCTTTAGTATGGTAGTATGTGGTTTGGGACGCAGGCCTAGATGTGTTTTAAACTGAAGACACCGACACTGCCATACATAACAGGCATGAATAAATGTTTTCACAAACAAAGTTGATATACTGTAATTGTCATAGTATAATTATTCTTTATCTCTTGAATTGAATGGATTACCTCTAAACCTTAATAACAAGAATTAATAATGTAAAATTGAATCTATCTGCAATTTTAAAAAGAGGCAAAAGTGCTGTTTATATGATACAAAATGTTTAGAATATACATTTTAAACTGATGCAACTAGTTTGGGGTCTGTGGGAGGAAAGTTCAGGAATAAAACGTTCCAATAAATAAATATGATGGTTTATATCTGTCTAATAAGCCTAACATTTGAAAAGTTGGATTATGTTTATAAAATGAATCTGCTCTGTGATTATAAGTGGGTCCATGGGAAATTTTTTTTTACACTGGAAGGTGTCCCTGGCTGCAAAAAGTTTAGAACCACTGGTTTGTATGGTAGCCTCTTATAGGTATAATTGTTCTTACAGAAAGAACGAGGTGATTCATGCATTACTAACTTATCCAGCCTTTTTATCCATTCAGTTAATTTGTGCCGTGGATGAATGACCTATTTATTGACCTCTGAGTCCGTGAAATAAAAAGCCATATGGCATCTTATAATAATAGCCATGCAGCTGCAGCTGAGGACAAGCACAAAATGTTCCTATGGCAAGTGGGACAAAATGTTTGCATGGCAATTTTAAAACATTAGAATCTGTGTTGAAGTTAATCTTGATATTTGACAAATTTCATGAAATTACTCTGCAGGTCAGATGTTTCATGCATTTAGACTTAACATAAATCTTAGCTGAAGTCAATGGTGTTTAAAAATAGCGCATGGTGATATGGTAGTTAGATGACACTCAAATGTTGACATGAATATGAATATTCTATATCACCACTTGTCTGTTCAGTCTGATTCAGAGATCAGTCTGCTTGTTTACTGTGTGATGTGTAGGATAGTCAATTCTATTTGATTCAACAGGGCTTTATTAGCATGAATGCTACAAATCACATTTTAATCCTGCAAGTAAATGAGATACATAACAATATCTGTGCACATATATCACATACACATCTCTACATTTATACACACACACAAAAACAAGTAAACAAATAACATAAACATATTTTGAAGAGCTAATGCTCAAGGTGAGTGTGGGCACGACATTTGGTCCCTCAGTGTCCCCCAGGTTGTGAGATTTGTTGCTGCAAGGACTGCAGTGTGTCCCTATCCTAAGTTGATCCTTAATTTCTCATCTTGAGTTAACTGGTGAATATTTTGTATAATGTTTGTTATTTTATTAAAGTTTTTTTTTGTGCTGGTATCTCTGACAGTCTAGGAAAAAGTGCATCTCTGTCTGAACCTTACCACTCTTGCAGTAGGCACAACGTCTCTCATCTCTGGGCAGCCAGCATTTCCGGTGTTGGTGTCTCACAGCTTCAGTTCAATCCTGAGCTCTGGTTATTGTCTTTTTTTTCTTCGGGTTCTCCATGCCCCTAGGTGTGAATGAGTGTATGTGTGTGTGGTGCCCTGCAATGGACTGGCGTGCTGTCCAGGGTGTGTTCCTGTCCTGTGGCCAGTGCTCCCGAGTTAGGCTCTAGATCCACCGTGACCCTGACCAGGATAAAACGGGTACTGAAGATCAATGAATGAATATAATCAATAGGAATTGGCCTAATTCAGTCCTGCATGCATTGGCTGGTCCTTATTTGAACTTTTAGTATATTTCTGCAGAATTCCGCATGCGAGGACTACGTGGGATGCTTGTCCTATGTTTTCTCTCTGTCTCTCTTCCTCAAACATACAGTACATACAGTGAATGCTATCTGGCGCAAGAAGTGGATGAGAAGGAGTGAGAATGGAAGAATGAGAGCCCAGTGGAGGGAGCGTGCTGCAGGTCTGGCACGAATACAAAGACTGACAGAGAGACAGAAAGAGAGCAAGAGAGAGAGGGAGAGAGAGAAAGAGAGCGAGAGGAAGAGAGAGAGAGAGAGAGAGAGAGAGAGAGCATTGTCCTCTGTAACCTAAACTCTTCTGGCTCCGGGTGCAGTAAGAGGATCATCTCTCTCTCTCTCTCTCTCTCTCTCTCTCTCTCTCTCTCAGCTCTGTAACACAGAATCTGTCGCAATTCTATACACATGTGATTAATAGACTTTTCTCACACACACATACAGAGTGAGAGCATATGAACTGGTACCGGAGATCAACAGCAGCTCACTGTTAATGTTTTGTACACTATTACTTTTTACCTCAAACAAAGAGGAACACATTTCGAGATGTTATTTTCATGCCATAGAATATATGTGAGAAGTTTTATAGCAAAATGTTGCTTAAAAGTATAACGAAATACAAAGTTGAAAAGTTTTATCTGCTTTGACCTTATTGTGGGTCAAGACATTTGTGCCTAAACATCTTGAAATCACAGAATTGTCAGATAGAACCTTATAATTCCAAGGTCTTGATTTTCTAAGCCTATGAGTATGAGTTCCACATATAACAACACAGACACACATACCATAATCTTACACTGATAGCAATCTCAAGCATTCAGACACTCCCTGCTACTCCTCCACATGCATCGGGTTACAAATGTAAAACCATTTACAAGTGGAGTCCCATACAGCAGTTCTCTCTCTCTCTCTCTCTCTCTCTCTCTCTCTCTCTCTCTCTCTCTCTCTCTCTCTCTCTCTGATGGCTAGCTGCGTTGGTAAGACAGTAATCTCAGTGCTCATAAGCTTTAATAGAACAATGCAATGATTATAAAAATAGTGTGTAACCAAGAAAGAAAGAGACAGGAACAGAAATAATGACAAACAGAAGCAGGCACCACCGTTATCAGCTTAGAAGGATGTTACAGCAATGTTACAGCAGCATGAGACTTGACAAGCATTCCCCCTCCAGCAGAAAAAGACAGAGCGAGAAATTCCACTCACATTGTGTTTATACAGTGATGTCACTCATACCAGAGAGGTTAGCCCGTATTTACTGCTCTTCTTTCCCAATTGTTTTTTCATATCTTTTTCTCACTACACCTTACACTGTGGCTCCTCTAATAACATTTTCTCCATGAAAGCATTAGAATGATATCATTTGATTCATTTTGCAAAGTTACGGTCATGCAGTAATGGTTTAAATACGCAAGCTAATTGAGCTAGACAACTCCAGTGAAGAACTGTATTTGAGAAGTTGTTCTCCATCTCAGACAATACAATTTTAATGTGATAACACAGTAACCCAGTACTGTATAATCACACACTGACACCACACACTTCAGAGACAAAATGCTCACATACTGATTCAATCCATTTCCCATACAGAAATAGGCTTACTGTATAAAGACATGTTTGATGTCTCATGGAACGTTAGAAGGTTTGGAGTCAGTGGTGTTAGTGTAGCTAGTGTGTAGCTGTCTAGGGGTTATTTGTCAGCGTGACTTGTCACATCATCAAATGAATTTTACAAAGACTGTATTAAAAATAATTTACATTTCCATCAATTTAGTACCAGAACTCAGCTGTGTTCGCCGTTCACATGTTCCTGTGTTCTTCTGCCCAATTTAACCTCTAAAAAAACAGGCTAATGAGGCTATATAAAAACAAAATTCTCACAAAATCTCTCCCTGAACTGCAGATATATCAAATTTAGCTCTGTTTGTGTTTACATGTCTGCTCATATACATTCACTCGAGACCATATGTGTGTTTGGGTGTCCATGTTTATATGTGTCACGGGGTAAATAATTTATGCCTTGGCTACAGTTTGGTTTTCCATTTTTCCCCTCTGGATTTGGCAGTGAAATGGAGTGTTAAGACCCTCCACCCACCTACCCCCAAACCACCCACCAGCACCACCACGACCAAGAGAAGCCTCTTGTAGCAACAAGAGCAGAGTAAAGTAGAAAGAGAAAGACAGACAGACAGAGAGAAAATGAGAATAACATGAGGGAAAAATGCATCATAAATTTCTTCCTAGTTAGTTTGGCAGGAGTGTTCAGGAACATTGTGTTAATGATTAATATGAAGTTGGAACCTGGCAGCCTCTCAGCACCCCCACCTCCCACCCAAAATTTCTTGTAGACAAACACCGAAACCCTGACAGACTCTCCCCCATCCTCCCTCTAATTTCTCTCTCCCTATCTCTCTTTCTCCCTAAGGCCAAGAAAGAGTCAAAAACAGCATGGACAGTTGTCAAGGTAACCTCAGTTCAATCTATTTGCCCACCTCTCGTCTCCCAAGGTCAGTGCTCGCTTTCTCCTGTCGCCGTTTTGTTCAGGGAACAACGGGGTAGGAGACCCCTCAAACCCAGAACCAAAAGGACTGAAAAAAGAACAAGAACCCAACTTCTCCAAGCCACCAATCCAACACTGCATTCATGGGGCTTCTTCTGTTAGGCCTCCCAATACACACACACACACACACACACACACACAGACACACACACATGCACACACACACACTAGAAGCTCCTCTCTTTAACTACGGTGAGATTAGTGAACATAAAGACCCCCTGCTAGGAGGCAGCTCTTAAAAAGTGAAATAAATGCAGTGTGTGAAAAGAGAGCGAATTCTAAACAGAACAAGAGGAGAAAACGAATGAGGGAATGTTGCTAACTAAGTGCGTGTCTGATTTGGCTTTGTCTTTTCCTTCATACACCACTTAGTTATCTTGATTTATGATGTGTCCACGCAATGGTAATCCTATTACTTCATGTCTGTTTCTGACTTTCTAAAACAAGAGCTGAAAGAAAAGAATATATATGTTGATTCAAGGAGAGCAGTATAATGTGACGGAATTAGTGATATATGGATTTAATTAAATCGAGATGAAATTCTGAAAAATTATTTGCATGATGATTTCAATTTGGGTGATAATTAGTCAATAAACTAAACTGCGTAGATATTAATGTTAACATAACTGACATTACATTTAGAATCTGTCATTTCCCACAGTTAGTCACACAATAGATTTCACACTCTTTGGTTTCCATGTAACATAGTGAAAAGCAAAGGGTAGAACATGTTTATACTTATAAGTTTATACTTATCTCATAAACAGATATATTGTACATTGCACATTTTTATATTTTATATTTATGTTCTTATGGTACTTGCTTTTT
>JAOUQW010000040.1:9155754-9175069 GCA_028565825.1 Olivaichthys viedmensis | reverse complement strand
TGACTTTAGTGCTCTCAATGTCTTACACTCACATACCCTACTGCTACTGACACGCTCCAGGAAATGAAAATGGTCCACTCTTTACATAGTGATTGGTTCAGTGTCAGAGTCGAGAGGGTCGGGAGAATTTCCCAATTCCCTGTGGCCCAGTAACGTTTCAGGCTGATTACTGTGAGCTAACAACATTATAATAAAAGTAGCCTGCTGCGATTTGCCGTTACTCCCCTCCCATATATTAACATATAAATGCCCTCACAAACTCTAAATGCCACAACCAACTCTATATTAGTACAGCAACCCCCTCCCCAAATGTACAACCCTGTTTTGGCTCGAATTGCAATTTTTCAGCTTATAAATTGTGTAGAGTGGGAAGGGATTATTAAATTCAGCGCTGAGCGGTGTTTTCTTGTGGAAGCATAGACAGGTAGGAGAGATACAGAAAACCAGGAACAGAAAAACCAAGGGTGGTGCCAAGAAGGCGAGAATTAAAAAAAGAGAAGCACATAAGGAGAAGGCAGTGAAATGCTCGAGAATAACGGAGGCCTATATTCTGAGCAGGTGAGCAGTGTAAAGTGCTAGCAGACGTTGAGAGCTTGGAACTTAACATAGCATTAGTTTGCAACATGTTAACTGTTCAGGATTATGTCACATTTCACCTGACAAAAGCTTTCCCCAGTTTTAATTGATCACTAGTGGGACAGCGTTCACAAATAAATGATAGTAGGCAATGTAGAAGACGGAAATGATACGTTTTTATAAAAAGTATTCGCTTACACAGTGTTAGCTAATACCTGGCTGGTTAAGTTTCTCTGTAGTTGACATTTCAACCATGTGCCACTTTGTTTTGTTCGTTAGAAGATGTGACAGCTGCATCAAGTACCGGGTTTCATTGCTTAATTGCTTGTACAATAAGCACACCCACTCCCTTCCTCCAGTTGCTGTGGGACAGTCTTCCTCATGTAACTTACAGACTAAAATCCTGTCTTCTTCCAATAGTCAATGGCACATTGGCTTTCTGTACTAGTTCTACAGTTGCTAAGAACTTTACAAAAGTATTCATTGTCAAAAAAAGAGAGAAATTTTCAATAGCTGAACTCATATCGTGCCTGACAAATTACAAATAGCAGGAAGGTTGTTTGCAGATCACGGTGAACAATATACCAAACATAGCATCTCAACAGAACTTCCTCTATAATAGTGGGCGCAAGCGTAATTAGTACATATTGGCATCAGTTAAATCATTTTACAAAAACCCATTTTAAAAGCTTTCCAAGTACTTTCACAGTGGTTCCTAAGGTGCAGTGTTCATAGACTTCTTGCCCAAAATGACATATACAGTACAATTACACCTAATCCACACCCAGGTTCCTTAGCGTTGTCAGGACGTCAATGCATGTCAGTGGTTTGTTTACAGTCTCAGGTTTAGAGAATGCTTTGTTCACTTCATGGAAGACACTTGAGAGGTGTGTGGTTACAGCCTTTGTAGTTGAAGATGGGTTTTGCTGAAGTGTATCACTAGGAGAATTTAAGTTATCCAAAGGCTGTGACCCAAAGTGATCTCACGATCAGTTGTATCAGATAAAATGACCTTTGAAAGACTTCTGCAGCCAGATCATTATCTGATATAAGGAAGCATCTCTGATGTAACGTTGGTTGACCTAAAATAAATCACGTGTTTAATGTGTAACACTACAGGATGGGAGTCACTGCTAGAGTAAACATCCAAAGACTCACAGTTTTCATTATTAATAAATGAAGAAACACTAGACCATTATTTAACACAGGTTCTAGATGAGCTGCGATATAGAAGTGCAAAACAGGTAGTCTGATGGGCACTGATGCCAAATGACACATTTTTAAAGAGATTTAAAAGATTCTCCATTTGGAAAGTACAAGGTCTTGCATTAATGTGCCTAGTAATCTTTATAGTCTAACCCTAACTTGGTTTTGTTACAGTGTTGTCTGTGTAAATCTATCTTATTTATGTTCACTGGATTTTAGATTTTTAGATTATGTTTTATTGGTGAATATTTGAGAGACCTGAGACTCTTATGCTCTCCTTTGCAGTATTTTCGGTTGTAATAATATAGCTCTCTAAGTTATCTGACTAGCTTAGTAGCTAACCATTAGCTAGTTACAAGCTAGGTAGCTTACTGGCTAGATATCCAAAGGTGTTTACACTTTTAAATAATTGTTTGTTTTATCATAAATAATCAAGTGATATGAAAACGATAAAAACATTTTTTTGCTTCTTCAAAGCAATTTGTCCATTTCATTTGTCATGGAATGATGGGAGCTCATTGCGCTTGATGAGCTTTGCTCGTATTGAAATCATTTATTTTTTTAAAACAAAAAAAAAGAAGAGCTTTGTCTAGCGCATGTTGTAAATAGATCACATAATTACGATGCTGTTTTAGGACGTTATAGTCATTATAGTGAATATTATGTGAATAAGATTATTTTAAATGTATATGTATTTCAAAAACTAAGTTAGGAATAAAAGTGGTAGGACTTCTTTTGAGAAAAGCTGAGCCTCTTCAGGCGTAAAAGAAAGCAGGTTATGCATTATTGTAAATGTATGCCCCCCCTCTCATATGTAATATCTTGCTATGTAATGTGCAGTTTTTTAATGACAGAAGTGAAATATTTCAGTATTTACATGGGCAATGGGCATTATTACCATGTCCCCCTCTATTACTGCACTGCCCACACTTCATTGTGCAGTGTTTATTACATGTTTGAAATATGCAATAAACTAGTAAACAAGTCAATCTAGGAGCAGAATGATCAGAGAGGCGTCCTGGTATTTCCAAACATGTTTGATTTTTATGACTGAAAACGTACACGAGTCAGATAGTTCGTGATGTAATTTGACGACTGATAGAGGTAAAAGCCAATAGTTTTACTATTACTAATTTATTCTTAAAATACTAATAAATACTATTTATTCTTAAAAGACTCTGAATTTATGTGTAATATTCGAAATGTATTCTTTTAGAACATTTTTTTCACACATTTTTAGAAATCTATTTTCGAAACCGTGTAACTGTCTTCCCAAAATATTGTGATTTTATTTTCATACTATTATGACTTTATTCTTTATGATAACTTTGTTATTGAAGTATTTGGACGTTATTCTCTTCTTGTATTTTTATTTATTTATTTATTCTCTGTGACTCTAAAACACTGTTTAAAAAAAAAAGTGTTCTGTTCCTTTAAGGAAAATAACTGTCTGTGATTGAAGGGTCAGCGTGTGTGTATGCATGAGTCAGGTTCTCCAGCTCTGAGTGTGTGTGTATGTATACTGGCAGCAGCAGGCTGCTATCCCAGACCTAGTCTGCCACAGGATCCTCTCCTCTCTCACTTTCAATCCCCTCACTCCTCCTCTCTCCTCCTGCTGTCTGCTTAAGGAGCCCTTCAGGCTGTTCTGTGTCCTCGTCTCTGGGCTGGGTTTGACTAGTTTGGGGTGGTTAAGGTGGACGGGGCTGGTGCTGCTGTCTCCTCATGCTGCGTGTGTTCATCCTTTGTGCCCAGAATGTGCTGACGCATGATGAGGACATCACAGATGCCTACTGCTGCGTCACATATGAAGGTAGGGATGAGGATTTGGGTGGGGGGACAGTAATGACTTGGAAGTCGACTTCTCCAAATAGCTGCCAGCAACAGTTCTAGGATTCTTCTAGCATCCTGCTTCCCCTCATTCATTCTGTCCTTCTGTGTGTCTCTGACTTCTCTTGTCCCTGTCTTCATTTGTCTACACTTGAGAAGCTGGAGTTATTATTGGAAAAACAGAGTTAGTCTCTCTCCCTCTCTATGTGGATCTATGTGGTTGGGCATGTAGGGGAGTCCTGTTACACTGTGGCTGTGTGCATGTGTGCGTTTGGTTCAGCATGGCGCTGTGTTTATAAGCAGTGCTATGTCATCAAAGTTTGGGGCCTGTGTGGGCCGTCACTCCTCTCCACAGCTTTTATGCTGTGAGGATCGCAGTGAGGATTCAGCAGTGAGTGCTGACGACAATGCTTCTGTTTGTTCAGCCTCAGTCTTACTCACTTTCACTTTTATAATTCTTTCATAAGTTCATTTCTAATGTTATTAATACATTTATTTTTAGTGTTAAGTCAGAAATATCTGCAGGTAAAGCAGTTAAATGTATACTATTTGTGATGAGATGGACATTATTATTATTATTATTATTATTATTATTATATTACAGCCTTTTAGGTTTTAACAGTCCAGTGGGAGAAAGGTATATTATTATCTTGCATGCTGATGCTATTATTGTCCTCTCTTTACTTTGGCCTTCTTTGAGATACAAGGCTCATATCTTGAGACAAGTGTAATATAGTTTTCTATTAGTGTTTATTTCCATCCCTGTCTTCTATCTGGAACAAGGCCCACGTGCTCCCTCAAAGCTATAAAAAAACTCTGGCAGCATTTGCTAATAAAAACAGACATTGTTCTGTAAAGAACATTGAAGATAAAAGCTAGACATGTGTCCCCTCTTCCCCATCCCCCTCCCTTGGATCTTAGCACACAGTAACTGAACCCTGACCTTTCTCTGTATTGGAGACTGTTTTTAACTGTATTGTTAATTTGATTAATAGAGGACCTGTGGTAAATTGTATGCAGAGGGAAATCATGGCTCCTTCACTGTTGGCTAACAGCAGCAAGAATCAATAAATGAAGCATTGAGAAATGCTGATTCATGCTATTTGGAAAATGGTAACGGCAGAGCAAATGTTGCTCTTGTACCAAATGTATGGAATAAGTAACACGGCTCATGACTGCAGATTCGGATTTGCGGCCGTAGCTTTTTTCTAACTAAATCTATCGCATTCATTACAACTCTGACTAATTGTGTGTGAGATTGAGGAGGAAATAAAATGTACAGTGTTCTATATGATTCGAGTTCTTTTTTGGCAAAAGACACATGTATAAGTGCTTTATTTAAGGAAAATTTTTATTAATGAAACCAACTTTATTTATAATAGATAGAGTTAATTTCATTTAAGGGCTAGTTTGTTGATGTTGATGGTACCTGGAAATCATTTGACTTTGAAATAGGATTTTTCAAAATTTCAGATTTCAGATCCTCATATGGTCCTGTGCAAAACAAATTATTCACTAATGCTTGCAGGTTCTACATTCACTACAAATTTGGCTTATAGCTAATTCTGACAATAAACTGCTAAATGTTCCTTTTTGGTAAAAATGTTAATAGAAAGGATGAAATGATCCATAACTATTTATCTCATGTAGAAAAAGCTCAGATAGACCCATTAGTTCTGACATGTTGAGTGGACAAGTGCTAAAGTCAGTTTAAGTCCAGTGGAAATGTCTAGACTTTGTGTAGAGTATGAGTGCTTTTCATTTGTAGCAGCAGATGGTGCTCCTTATCTGAACAGAGCCATTCTCCCATAAAGAGCCTGGCACAGGAACAAATCAATACACGCTACACAGTTGTCATTGATTTCCTACATCACAACGCTCAAATACTGATAGACATCATTTCAATCGCCGTTGTCCATTTCAGTCTCGAAATGAAACATGTTTTAATGGTCAGTATAGCGTGATCAGATAATCTAAAGTGATGAATCATGGGATATATTTTCCCATGTATTTGTCCTTAAATTTTCACTTACTTGGTGGTGAATTATTATTAATTAGTGGTCAATGTACTGTATGCAACTTTACCATCCAGGACAAAAACAGGGGGAGGGAAGGAGAGACAGAACAAAGCAGCAGGAAATGTTAAGATTTCCTTTTGACGCATGGGCTGGGTTACTGGAGTGGGGCATTTGGTCCGAAGTGAGTTAACTGTGTATGTCTCAGCAAGTTCCCACTGACTTTGTCTCTCCTTGTCATTGTGTCAGAGGTGTTAGTAAGAGAGCACCGGGAAGCAGTCTCAATCTACTTCAAGTTGTGCATGCAGAGAATTTACGTTCTGGACCTCCACCGAGAGAGGAAGAGACTGCACACATATTCCCTCATCTCACTGTGTGTGGATGTTGACTGTAATGTGTGGAGGACCTGCCAGTCTGTTGGAGAGTTAAGTTGTACAGTTATTGTGGCAGCATGTTGAGGTGTGTGCTCCAGAGAGCGACTCACCTGAAGAACGTGGAGAAAGGGGAGCGGCACAGCGACCCGCTAGCCAGCATCACATTTAGAGGTAACGTATGTAGAATGGAAG
The DNA here is from genome assembly GCA_028565825.1 of Olivaichthys viedmensis. Lineage (NCBI taxonomy): Eukaryota > Metazoa > Chordata > Actinopteri > Siluriformes > Diplomystidae > Olivaichthys > Olivaichthys viedmensis. Next base: position 9,168,879 of record JAOUQW010000040.1, on the reverse strand, counting down.
TTTTTTTTATTGCTCTGTAGTTCAGGGAATAGACAGCATTTCCAATGTAACCGGTGCATGTTAGTCTAACAGCTGATTTTGTGATATCAGTCATGACTGATATGAGACGGTTATGACTACAGATAATGCATGTCAAAGTGTTTTTGATGCTCAGTGGCAACCCGTTATAGACAAGCAGAGATGTGGTGTCAGGAATGAGAGCGCTGTTTCATTTGTGATGGGTAGAACTGGCAACTTGCCTATTTGTGTCCTCTTCTTATGCCATGTAGAATAATGTTATGTGATGCTATAACACATTACAGCCAAACAGCAGCGTCTCTTGGCTCACTCTCAGTGGAATGAATGAGTAACACTGGCTCTAGTTACTTTTATATTGCACTGCAAGATGATTGGTAGTTCCTGTCATTGTGTTCTATTTCCTGTTCCTACATGTATGTGTGTGTGAGAGTGTGGGGCAGGGTGTTTTTGTACTCTAAATTCACATAGCAGCTCTCTATTGCACTTTGTTCTTTGACTTTGTAGCCGGCACTGTGTGCATAATTTTATTGAGATGTGAATGTTACAGGGCACATAAAACAACAGCGCAGTTCTCGAGTTCACTGTCCCACTCTGTTGATCCGTATCACTGGACCTCTTGACTCCGGATTGCATAATTGGGATTTTGTGGACGCTCTTTGGAAATCAGCCTCTTAACATTAACTTTGACTCAGAGGTTAGAATAGGCAGCATTTCGTTCTGTGCATTTGTGTTTCAGTAACAGCTTTTAATTATTACATTTGCAGCACATTTATACATTTGATTTATACATTTATACAAAATACATTTGGTTTTATACATTGTATAATTTTGGATCGTGAAATAAAAGTAGAGGGAGATGGTTATTCTTAATAATATTTTTTTAAATCCCTTGTGAATCTTTCTACACAGATCAGGTCATGGCTAGCAGAAGCTGTGTCAGTATAGATCTGGAAATACAGTGTACGCTGTAATTTCTTCAGTTGCCAAATCTCAAGCCTTCTGTAGTTTACTGTGAACCTGGACTAGCATAAGTCTTTTACAGGCTGACATAATTATTTTGTACTGAAGCTGACAACTGCCACTTGAAACAAAAGAAGTTCGAGTTGTTTCTGCGTGTGTATGTTGGGGGGGATGTTGGAAACATTTAAGTAGCCAAGTGTTTCCTCCCTTGTGATATTGAATGCCATCTCCATTTATAGACATCACAGACGCAAATTATTCTGCACAGAGGGAGCTCTGAGTAAGCAACAAGCTATGAGAGAGAGGGGGAGATGGGGGTGGAGGGGGTAGTTACATGAAAGAGAGGCTGGAGGCAAATATAGAACTCATTTCTAAACTTCATTAGCTTCAAATTGAAAAACCAGCATAGTAAGACCATGTGCTTTGAAAAAACCAAATCAAGCCATGAAGATGGAAGGATATACTTCTTTATTTGTCTCTATTGAGATTATTTTTTTCCAAATTACTGCGCCATGAAGTACTTTGTCACCTGTTTGCAATGTTGTATAAAGTACCCAATACTCATACTTGAGTAAAAGTATAAGAGCTTATTGGTAAATGACGAATGAAAAGTTAAAGTAACTAATGGGTAAACTACTTGAGTAGAAGTTTTAAAGTATCTGATATGATATGTATTTAAGTGCCAAAAGTACTTGGGTATCAAAAATAGAAAAAAAGGCTAGGATCTTTCCACTGCAATTTTCAGTGGTAGCTAACACTAGACAGCTAGCTGACATTAGCTAACTTAGGATTTCTGAGAGGATTTTTAAAGACGTAAAATGTGGACACAATCAAATTGAGCACACTAAAAACACTGGTTTAATTACTGATTTTGTCACGAACGTAGTGGAAGCAGACAGGACACAATCGCGAAGCCTTTTCACACACAGATTTATTACACGACACGTGGATACACTGAACACGAAACTACAAGACACGCCGTGACAGGCGTGCAAGCACACAAAACAGAAGACAACACGGGACTGATACACAGGGAGACTTAAAAGGTAGACAAACGAGGAACAGCTGGTTACAATCAACATGATCAGACAGGGCGGACTCTACACACACACACACACACACACACACGCGTGCTAAACACGCGGCGGCCGTTGCCATGGCAACCGGCCCAAACAGTCACGCGCACCGCAGAGCGCGGCGGCGCACATGTGACAACTGCCCCCAGAATGCCGACACACTATAAACAGCACTTTGGACACCAATACCTCAGGCACTACAAACAGTCACAACAAAAACAAATGCATATTGTCGCTGTCCATTGAAAAACACGCATCTCCACTTTTTACAGCTTTTACTTATACATGAAATGTGGGCAAAAACCTCTATTTACCGATAATAGTTGACATCTAAATGACCAATGAAAAGCTGACAAATCACATTGTCAATTTAACTAGCATGTCCATTGGCTGCCAGAATGGCCCTTCGAAACTGCGCATCTCCCCTCCCCCACCCGTGTTCTGTGAGGAAATGCGGAAGTCATATGTTACACTCTTCTGTTAAAACATTCAAAGTAAGGATAAACTGTAGCTTTTTGCCTGAAATAAGTATTTTATTTCTAGTTGTTGGAACTCAATTAATTGCCATGATCATGTGTCTGAGCTTGTTTTATGTAGATAATTCTTACAGATTTACGGTCAGATTACTATCACAGTAGTGCTTAAATTAGGCTATACGTAGCCAGTTAGCCAGATTGCAAAGTAGCTAGTTAATTAACTCTATAATTTAGTTACCCTATATTTTCTTTTATAGAGTAATATTAAGCTGAATCTTGTGTGAATTCTGTCTCTTTTAGGCTAGTGATGTCTTTCTTGTTAGAGGAGTTGTGGTTGTTGGTAAAAACCTGTTTTTGCTTTGTCATTGTGGAGTATTGTATGTAAATTGATGAGAAAAAAAAAAAGTTGAATTAATTTTAAGATGAGTCTGAAACATACCAAAATGTGGAAAACTTGAAAGGGTCTGAAAACCTTTCGTGTACACTGTACCATATAGGTGCACTTTGTAGGTGAAACATTATTGACTGTAGCCCATCTGTTGCTATTTGTCATCAATAGAAAGACAACACCAGTGAGCACATATTTGGGTGGTGGATCATTCTCAGTACAGTGTGGCACTGACATGGTAGTGTATGCGGCTCTTGGTACGAGTGTATCAGGTACAGCAGTGTTGTTGGGCTTTTAAACACTGTGTACACCTACTGCACTTTAGATACACCTACCTTGTTGGTCACCTTGTAGGTGTACCATTAGAGACTATATCTTTTTCCATGTACAGTGTGTTAATTGTCCTCAATGTCAGTTTCTGACCACACACACTACCATATCAGTGTCACTGCAGTACTGAGAATGAACCACCACCCAAATAATATCTGCTCTCAGTGGTGGTTCTATGTTGGTCCCTTTCCATTGATTGAAGGGGTAGAGGAGGGCTGATACATTATGCAGAGCAACAGATTAGCTACAGTGAGTAATTGTCCACCTGCAAAGCAACCTATATGGTAGGTTTATCTGATAAAAAGGCCAATGAGTGTAGGTACAAGGTAGGTGTTCCTAGTAAACTGGCAACGGAGTAGATTTCTATGTGATGTTTACATGGACTGAGAATTTAAATGGATTATTGATTATTAAAATGATTAAATTTTATTTGTGCATTGACTGATAACATGATCCATAATGTAAAGATATTGTCTAATTTGTAACATCATTTTTATGTACTGTTTGACTGGTAATTTAGATCATTTTTTCCCCAACCCTGTTTCTGGAGAAGCACAGCATAGTATTCTTTCCCCAACACAAAGCAAAATAAACTGTGTTTTGCAATGAACGGTTTTGTGCAGTGTCCTCATACAGCTCAGGTTTGTTTGCAAGAATGCGTTTCTGGTTATTAGAGATGTTTATCGCTAATGCGCTGTGAGCTCGTTTTTGTTTACCGTGTACGGCCGGCTCATGGTGCGCGAGCACCTCTCTTTGTAAAGGAAAACGAGCGACTTTGGGAAATCAGCATGTTTGCATTCAGTCTCATGTTGCTTTGTTTATATGGAGAAATGGGCACTAAAAATGGGTGCACAGGACCAGTGAATAACCATACCCTAATGCAAGGTGTTTTGAGAAGAACACCTAGACTAGAAGTGTGTGCGGGACTGTTTTTTCTTTAATCCCATACCCGCCCGCTCCCGAAGGAATTCTGACCAATCCTGCCCGCTCCTTCAGCTATGTCTGTTTGTAACCGCCCACAATATTTTCTAAAATTAATTAAAAAGCACTGTCACAGAACGTAGGAGTGAAAAACTCACTGGATTAATCCACAAACCGGAGGCACCTGATTTGTGTCCTTTGTAGTTTAAGACTTTTAATAGAGTTTTACTGAACGTTATTGGAAATGTACTCTCTTTGTCCCACAAGCTTAATGTTTGACCACCCACATGAGTAAAAACCGCCCGCTCCCGCGACTTTATTGTGGGGTCCTGCGGGATCCCAGTCCTGATGCACACCTTTAACCTAGACTAGGGTGGTCATGCTGGCAAATTTCTGTTGTAAACGGTAATGGTTTTCTTGTGTGAAAAGTTGTGACAAGTGAAAGTTTGTGTCAGACGATGATGAATTTACTTGTCCGATCTGCCAAGTAAAAACGCAAGGTAAAAATAACATAAGAAACAGGCTAACCAATTATTTTACAAAATAAAAATGAATGTGTTCTGAAATGAGTAAACACTTTAAGAATAATTACAGTATAGCTTAAATGTGCAGCTTTCTTAGCAGAGTACACTCCTGAGGCGTGCGCAGTGGTTACAAACAGCAAATTAGTTTCACTTCTGCGTAAGCAGCTAAGCTAAATCAGAATGTTTTTGAAAGCTTCACAACCTGGCCAAGTGGTCCGAAAAGGGGCAATCCAAGCGCTAACGCTGACATGTACGAGCCTAAGGGGCTTTTCACACGAGACGCCACAATCGCTCGTCCCGCATTCATTTTTAATGACTACCTAACTACAGCCTAACTACAGAAAATAAAAGCACCCAAAATTAAAATGAAACGATCATTAGCATTCAAAGAAAAATTTAAATTGATCATGGTTATGTACGTGTACATGAAAACATTACTATGCAACTCTTAACTGTTCACACAAAACGTCAGCACAGAATAATACACATCTGTTCATCTCAGTACCCAAAATGCAAGATAAAATAAGCCAAAACAAAAGACAAACGACACTACTGGGTTTCACTTAGACATTCATATTCTATGATACTGTTGATATACAGTCATAATATATGACACCAAATTAATGATTATATATCAGTTTCAGATCAGCCAATTAATAAATTACAGGCAATAATTCACAGGAAGAAAACATAAAATTAGCTTTCACAGTTACACTGATGTCATACAACTTCATTTGTCATGAGTGTAACTATGAAATCTAGTTTCATGTTTTCTGAAGTCTACTAAGGGGTAACATATCGACAAAAAAACAGGGGTCCCAGAATGGATCACAGGTGATTTGATAATGTTTTGATGAAAACCAACATCAGACAGGTATAATTTGAATCATTTTAGGACTGACCCAGCAATATCTGCCCAGTGGTAAAGCCTGTGTATTAGAATATCATGATTTACAGATTCAAAGACCACAACTGCTATAGTCAGGAGTTTAAACCAGACCATTTAAACCCCTGACTAGAGCACTCTATACTATGATTAGACCGGAAGCCAGACTTATTAATGGTAAGGAATTTATTTGCTGTGTAAAAACAGCTTCTTTTTTTTTTTTTTTTTACACAGAACAAAGTTTTGCTCAGTAATGGGACGTTAGATACGGGCTTAAAATACCTCAAACAGCTGGACAAGATGTGCTTTCTTAAAAAATGGCAAACTTCAGAGTGTTAGAGATATCACTGAAGGACAGTGAGGAGTTTACAATCGCTAAGACATAATCCAAGATACAGGGAAAAAAATCTTTAAAAGGTTGTGGGGTCTGGGTCTAAATCACTAGTAGAATGTTTCAGTTTTTGTATTACATATTCGAGGGTTTGCAGAAAGCAGAAAACAAACGTATCACAAAGAAAGAATGGGGTGGGGGTGCGTTAGGACAGTCAGTGGGTCTAATACCGACTGACTGGGCAATTCCTTGTCTAATAGTTGCCATTTTGCTTTTTAAAGTAAGTACCAAATTTCTGCTTTGTGATGGATTAATCAGATGACCAATGGCAGAAAATATTACTTTGGCATTAACCTTGTGTTCATTAATGACATTAATGTGACTGTCTTAATTTTCTAAAGCATTACAAAGCACTATATATAAATATAAATATGTTCCTTTAGATTTTCATAGTGTACCTGTAATTTTGCTTTTCTCCACAGACATTCTGCCTTATGGCAGTTTCTTTTATGATGTATAAATTCTGCTATCTTCCATGGGACCTTCTGGGCAGATGAAACCTTTTTCCATCCAGCTGGAGTGATAATATCAAAAGACTCTTTTAGCTTAGCATTAAATTGTTTCTGGCTTAATATAACGCTTCTTTGCATAATGTTTTTTCTTTTGTCTTGGCTACAGTCAAAGATAACACAGAAATGACTAGTGATTGCTATATCTGATACAGTCCATTGTGATGACCAAGTCTAAAATAAGCCTCTGTTTGTGTGTTGGTCTAGATACATGTTGTGGGTAGTCAATTTATTTAATAAATGTTATAAAACATTGCTTTTGTATCACAAGAGTCATTAATGTATACAGCTCGTGGACAGAACTGATAACAGTTCAGAAAACTCACCAAGAACCTCAGTGTTGTTTTTAGGTGGCCTACAAGTGACAACAAATATAGGGGGATGAAGTTCGACTTACTGTTGTAACATCATATTCAAAAGACAAAAATTCACCTAGCATGACATTTTTTGCAGTCAAAACCATCTCTGTACAGACATGCAACACCACCCCGCCTTCTTTCCCTGTTGCACAGCATATCTATGATATGCTCTACATATCACTCTACGATTTAACAATTATATTTGTGCTGTGATGCTTTTGGGAAATTCAGCCCAGATCTGTCTTGTTTGAAATAAATCTATAATTTATTAAAACCTGCTTAGGGTGGGTCTGTGAATTGGAGGAGATAAAAGTTCCTTTCACCACAGCAGTTTTCTCTAGTTTTTCACTAAGCACTGAGCAGGTTGGATATCTGAACAAGTTCTCATTTACATTGTTTAACTTGTCTCTGTTATGATTGGGCCTAGTGGAGGTTTGCAGTCAGAGATTCTCACATACCGTTTCAATATTAGCTGAAACCATAAAGGCTCCAGTTCTGTTTGGATGCAAGCTATATCTGTTATAAAATACAGGCCTTTGTCAAGAAGTGTCCCAGTTACTGATGAAGCATATTTGAAGTCCACTGCACCAGTCTCTTAGCCAGAAGTTTAAAGACAATAGGCAACTATAGCTCTCATACCTGCTGGGGAACAAAGACCAGCATTTGCTTAAGACTTCATCCTTCAGCAATTCAGAGGCCCTGAATGTATCGTCATTTGTGTAAACATACACAACTGTATGAGACTCAGGCTACTGAGCAACAACGTCAGGCAGAGTATATACTCTGGCGCAAGAAAAAGGACAAACATGTAATGATTTTAACTTTTACACTGTGAATGATTGAATCGATCAAGACAGAGCCATTCGTAGAAGGATTGTCTTTGTGGAGGAGAGAGAATCTATTCCTCAACTCCAGGACAGGGGTTAATGAATGTTGAGGTGGTGGACATGCAGCGAACCTGGCCGTGACCCAGCTTGTTCTTTTGAGCTGTGTAGAGCACACAATGGCAGGGCCAACATTGTCCTGATGTTCCGAGCACATCTCTGGAAACCCAGACGTTCCCACTGGCTCTTGGAACCTATACCCTTTAACAAGGGTAAATATTTTCTCAACTGCAATAATTTGCCTTCTAAAGTTGATATTAATTATGCTTTTTTTTTTGCACCGAAATATTTCCACATAGTCCTCCTCCGACACCACAATGAACATTTCCAATGTTTCACACTTTTAAATCTTATTAGAGTTGAGTCAAAGACTTGCAGCAAATGAAGAGTTTTTGGCATTGAACTCCACTGGCACAGGAGCTCCCAAAAGCAAAAAGACTAAACCATGATTGAAGGAGCTCAAAACTGTTGAGTTAAATGTTTAAATCTGTGGTAAAAAGAAAAATGGCAAACAGCATCATATTCGTTCTCTGAGATGAGCAGAAATGCACAGTATGTAATGTACCTAATATCTTGGCTCGTTTGCATATAGGCTACAGTTTCTGAACATAACTTGGAGAAGTTAACAAGGCATGCAGAATAGAATAAAGATTAATGTGCAAGGCAGAAATAAGATGGATCACATTAATACATTACAAAGAGTCTTCGAACTGCAGTTTTGGGGCTGACATTGCAGGCTTCCTATTTGATGAGCAATTAGCATATCCTCATCTGAGTTTATATCAAGATGATTCATTCATTTCCACAGTGTAATTATGTGTATAAGGGCCCCATTTGGAAAACACTGAACTCATCAATCTTTTGGGCCCCATTTTTTCTGCCCTATCCTATAATTCACCCCACTGAGACAACACTGTGATGCCAAACCACCCTTAATTGTCCTGATTCCAGACGCCTTCTAATTACATCAAGTGCTTTGGATCTTGTTATAGGAGAAAAAAAAGTCCTTCCTCTTGTTCCTTTTTTGTAGAGTACTTTGCATCCTTCTCCTCTCTGGCATGGAGAGAAATTCCCTCGTCACCTTGGCCTCCGGCAGCTGCGCCCTGGATAAACAAACACGCATCGCTGAGCATCACTCAGTCTGTGCACATTGGCTTGATTAAAAATCTCCCTATGCGATTGCAATGGCCTTGATCCTTCCGAGCTCACTGATAAATGAATAAATAAAAAGTGCTCATTGAAGTAGTGCAGAGTTTGGTCATGGGGATAGGAGTGGGTGGGCCTGCGTCAGCAGCATCTGGACACTTTGTGGTAGATTCTGAGTCCCGTGATCCAGAGATGCTGAGAGCCATATTGGTATCAGCAGTTTAGTAGAGTAAATTCTCTCAGGATAACAAATAGGAAAAATCTGTCCTTCTACAATGCCAACTGCACTCCTTGCATGCTTGGATGTTACCCACCTAGCACAGGTGCCCTCTACCCATGAGCTGATTACCCATAATGATTAATAATAAAGCGGCCTCTCTAGGCCTGAGTGAGGATGGAGTGCAGACCGACTTTAAGCTCCTCTCAGAATCCCTGATATTGTTAAGATCCTTGGGATCAAGAACATTAAACAACCTTTACCACAGTACTATATTATATTCAGATTATTCTGACAAGTATAAAAACTAGGAGAAATTAAGTCACAATGGAAAAATACCACTATTGCTACTGATTAACCTCTTTTGAATAGGTATTGGAGAGCATCTGCTTTCACCTGTACTGCACAACCAAACAGATCCTCTGTCAGCAATGAGATGGGAATGTCTGTGCACATAATATTTAAAAAAAAAAAAAGATCTCCAGAAAGTAATTCTGCAGAAGTGACTACCATAATGTTCTCCGTTCAGTGAGACAGGCTCTCAGCTTCACAGAGCAGAACGTAATGATGTATGGGAGTCAGAGTGTATAGACTAGTCCAGTCTGAGGACTAGCAGCTGAACATATTGCACCTGGGGCCAGACAGACAGAGAAGCTGAGGCCAACACCTGGCTTCACACTGAGACTAATAGCCCTGTTCTTTATGGAGATTTAGATGAGATAATAGGCTGTTTTCATGGTCTAATTCTGTCTGTCACAGAAAGCAGGGGTCACAGCAGTATGAGTAAGTCTTTCTTTCTGCTTTAGAAGTGGAATATCATTTAAAATGGGAACGAGACTGTTGTGAATTTAAAATAATATTAAAGGCTTCAACAGCTTTATGTGAAAAAATTACCCTATTTCAGTTAATTAAATAATGCATTGGGCTGTGAAATGTTTCCAAAGGCAAAGCTGGACTTCCTGTAACAACAATTTTTTTTTATAGAATTTATCTTAAGATTTAACTGTGGTCCTGTGAATCATGGGTGACACAGCACCGATTTGTGTTTATTTTAATGCATTCATAAAACTGTCATCTTTTCAGAATAACAGTATTATTGTTTATTCTGTTTCAATTATCTTATTATTGCTGTCTCTGGATTTTATTAATTTACTCTTATCACATTTTAATTAAAGGCTCTTATAAATAAAATAGCATGCATACTCATGCAAATAACCTTAAAATGGGTTGAGGTTCTAATTTGATAATAATAATAATAATAATAAAGATATTAACAACATTTGCAAAAGAAATTAACAGAAATGAAACACTGCCTTGATCACCAAATTATTCATAGTGACCTCATGGCAATTCTACATGAGAGAAAGTCCTCGGCATTGCATTCATAATCTCCTTGTACCTGCTTTTTATTATATGTAATATTTTTGGCCTCTAATTAACAATGGAGAGTCATCCCTAAAGAGACAAATGAGTGACTGAGACAGAATAATGACAATCATTGGTGTTAAGAGACCATCCCAGTGAGCACAAAGACATTTAAAAGGCATTTATAGGGTACTAGAATTCAACCAGAGTGAAGGTTTTAACACATCTTTTAAAGGACATAGAAAAGACAAATGCTGTGGTGGTATAAAACACAAACTTCTAAAAAGATGTCAAGTGCAGCAGTGTTGCTGGGGTTTTTAAAGCACTGTCTACTGGCCACTTTAAACACACTCACGTTGTTGGTCCACCTTGCAGGTGTGCAGTTAGTCATTATAGCTCATCACTATGCACAATTTGTGTTAATCCTCCTTTAGCCCTTCATCATTGGTCAGTTTCTGACCACAGGACCGCTGTTTGGTTGGCAGACTATTGTCAACCATGCTGTAATGTTGAGGTTTAAAATAAATAAATAAATAACAAACAAAAACACTGCTACTATGGTGGCCCATTTCCACTGATAGATGAGCTAGAGGGGGGCTGACAAATTACTTAATAAACTGGCAACTGGGGCTTCAGAGTGGTGCAGCAGAAAAGCGTTTGCCCTATAATTCGTCCTGCTCTCTGGGTGGGAATGATAGCATTATTCTCTCTTCCCTGTCAATCAGAGCGACATGTGAGCTCATGGATGTGGAAGAGGGCAGTTAGCGCTTTCCTCCAAGCAGGACGGTGCACAGACATTTTGTGGGGCAGGGGCTCAAAAAGAATTTTAAAAAGGCTGCATCGACGTAACGTAACATGCATACCTCAGGTATGTGAAAAAAGTTATCTATTTGATGGGAAGCGGGTGCAAGCGTTGCGCAACCACAACCTTCATTTTACTTGGTGCAATAAATTGGTACAGCATGATATCCCCTGATCTACTGCTTCCTGTTTTTAACCTTTTGATCTTTGCTGTTTATGTTCTTTAAGAGATTGTCCGCTTGGTTACAGAAAGTAAGTTGCAGTCAAGCAAGACCACATTGAAGTTCTGATTTAATTTAAAACATGACACATATAGACTAGGGTCACTATACCCAATCAGACACACTCGGCTACGCCATCTCCTGGACACAGTGCGCAGAGACACCAATTAAGAAATAACGTTAATACAGTTTAACCTAGATGAACAGAATCTATGAAGTCCCCATGGAGAACAAAGATAAATGAGGCATAGGTTAAGAAAATAGTAATAGCGTTGCTGCTGCCCCTTACCACTCTACAGGCACATCTGCAAATAAGACCACAGCAAAATACACTACACAAAAACACACGATCACTACAATTTTACCATTGTTACAACCCAATCAGACTTTGGCCCTTCTTACTTCAATTCAATTCAATTCAATCTTATTTGTATAGCTCTTTCAACAATAGACATTGTCACAAAGAAGCTTTACAGAAATCCGGATGTAGATCCCTAATGAGCAAGCCAGAGGCAACGGTGGCAAGGAAAAACTCCCCGAGACGACATGAGGACGAAATCATGAGAGGAACCAGACTCAAAAGGTAAACCATCCTTTTATTGGGTAGCACCTGATCGTGGGATTATGAATCATTACAGTGTACAGTCATATCGAGAAAAGACAAACAGTACTAATGTGTTGAAAGGATGTTTCGTATGAGCATATTGTAAATAAGAGTCCTGGGATGTGCCCAGTCTTTATGATTACAGCAACAGTTCATAGAACATCCATTAAAGCATGAAGGTGAGTGCTAGGCATAAACCGTTTTTGGGAAGTGAGAGTCTTTAGGGTATCCATATCAGAATATCCACAACTACAGTCACAAGTTCAGAAAGCTCCATATTAAGAAGCAGGAGATACAGGGCAGGATCCAGCATGACAGCAAGGCTCTGGACAAAATGCAGCATGGGGACAAAAACAAAACGAAGAAAATAAAACAGCACGAAATTATTACATAGGCTAATTATAAAACCCTAAAAAGAAAAATCGACAGTTAATTTGCCAGCCGCAACATCTATTTTTCTCTTTTAGAATTCTCATTTTATAAAATGCTAAAAGGATAACAAATTACCGCAGACCTTCTGAAGCAGGTTATTTCTAGCACATCAATTACAGACACAACATGAATGTGCCACAGCTCGCGGTACTGAGCCGAAGTCTGTTCCTCAATTCCAGCAGGCTATGATTGGACAAACACCCAAGTAAATGTTTGACAAATGCATAGAATGCATGCATGCAAAAAAAATAAATAAATAAATAAAAGAATTATATTACCGTCACATTTAGTTGAAGCCTTATGCTATGTCACTTCCCCACGGGAAGACAGAAAGCAGCTGTTTGCACATATGTATTTCTGAAACCCAAAAGCAGCAGCCATACTAATAATCTATTCCCATACATACACACTTTTTTTGATAATCTATTTTCTTTTCTAATACATTTTCTTGTCTGTTTGTTCCACATAGCCCTGTATCATAATATCCTAAATATCATAATAATATATAGTAGGAATACTACACTAATACTGGGTAGGGCTTCCCTTTGTAGCCCATCTGCCTCAAAGTTCGACGCATTGTGCATTCTGAGATGCTTTTCTGCTCACCACAATTGTAC
>JAOUQW010000040.1:9126553-9153857 GCA_028565825.1 Olivaichthys viedmensis | reverse complement strand
ACTGTAGAATAAGTCTGTAATGTAATGAAATGTGGAGAAGGTGAAAGGGGTGTGCAGACTTTCCGGCTTGACTGTATTTATAACAAGGCAGTACCGAAATGTAGATAATTTTTCCAGATTGATACAAGAGAAAGGAAACTATCCTTAAGTGCTATTTTCAACTAGTGGTCGGTTTTTAAACCCATTCCAGAGATTAACTCTGAATAACTGTCTCAGTAAAAGTGTGAGGATTTTCTGTTGTTTTTCAAAATCAATGACAAAATCATTCATATTTGATTAGGGGGTTGTATCTTCTGCAGGCCTTGGAACCAATTCTTAATTTACTAATCCATGGATCACTGGTAACATGCTAGCTCCCAGATTAGAAATCAATCTTGGGTAACAGGTGTTGAAAACTGCTGAACTCTAACCACTATATAACAAACAATAGAAGACAATGAGTTTTGGAAAAAGAATACGTCTGATGGTCAAAAACAGATCCAAAAACACAGAAATTTAAGTCCAAAAAACAGGCAATGGCTACAAACATGTGTGATAGCGGATAGAGCTCTCTAGAGTAACGCTGGAGGAGGATGACTCCAATTCTGAGCAAAGTACACTAACAAAATGGTGTGCATACTCACAGGCTGTAACTACTCCAAATGGCTGGTGTAAGCTAGGCTGGTACTGAATGATTTTCTCGGTTTAACCACTTGAATTGAGCTGGAATCCAGAAAAGGCTGACTGATGCCTTGATGAGCTTGCAGAACATTCCCCAGAAATGCAAAGTGAATTGGGGGCCTCAGTCGAAGACAATGTCCTGTGCAAGGCCATAGACTTGAGACATATTGTGGGTGTTTTCAGTGATGTAGTTAAAATACTCCATTGAAACACTTGGGCTGAGCCTGGGACACAAAAGGGGACATAGTGGGCCATTCTCTGGATCCGTTTTTCCCTTTTGTGCCTACTGGACCGCAGTTTCTATGGCCCATTATTTTCAGTAGTAGTAGTAATATTTAATACCGTAGTAATATTTACCCCTGTGTTCTCTCCAAGGTGTTTGACTCCAAGTCTCTTCGCACAGATTCTGTCATTGGAGAATTTAAGGTAGTATTGTTTTTCTCTCTACTTTTGCATCCATCACATTCTTTATTCAGTTTCACTTGCTGTAAATGGGCACTGCTAATTTTGGTTCTCTTCCGTTTACTTCTATGCTTCTTCATGATCTTTGGTTTGTGGGATACACAGGTCTGTTGTCTCATGCAGAGCTGATAATAGTGCTGACTCTTTTTTGTTGTCTTATCTCTCAGCTGGATGTTGGCTTGGTGTATAATGAACACAGTAAGTACTGCAGACTCCTGCTGTCACTTGGCTGCATGCGTGTGTTTAAAAGAAAACGTTCCAAAACGTTAGTTTCTGACTTCATTTCAATTCAACATTGATTTTGATTCAATAGTACAACATGAGTTTCAATGTCCTATTATTAGTATTAAGCTTTTTTAGAAAAGGTAACAAGAGCTGATTAGTATTGCTTGTTTTGGTTTGTTTTTCTTGTGGCAGGACATGCTATTCTCAGAAAATGGCTGTTGTTGGCTGATCCCGATGACCTCTCAGCTGGGGCCAGAGGGTATCTGAAGGTCAGCCTGTTTGTCCTTGCTGCAGGTGATGAGCCTCCGGTGAGTAAGAGTAATAACTTCATCAGGCAGTCGATTACGGTTTCCTATTTCCTGTTTCTAATGCTTTTGCAAAAGCAATTCTGGACATGTAAATCTATGAAAGCGGTGTATGTGTGTCTTAGACTGAGAAAGAGGGTGTTCAGGAAAGGGAGGACATTGAGGGGAATCTGTTGAGACCAGCAGGTCTCACACTCAGAGGAGCCATCTTCACTCTCAAAGTCCACAGAGCAGAGGACCTACCACAGAGTGGGTATTACCATTTGCATGTCTATCAGCATGTGTGTGTGTGTGTGTGTGTGAGAGAGAGATGTTATATATGTTACTTTTATGTAACGTTTTTGTGACTTCCCCCCTATTTTTCCACTAGTGGATGATGCTTTTATGGATGGCATGAAGCAGTTTCTGGGTTTCGAATCAAACCGAAAAAACCTGGTGGATCCATTAGTGGAAGTCAACTTCGCTGGCAAAACGGTACAGTAGCAACTACACACATGAAGCAAAAACATCTTTGATCTGAATTGGCCATGTTCAGGCAGCCCACACCACAGCTCACCAGATCCATCTGGTACTATTATTACTGAACAATCTATTGATCTACTGCTGGGATCATTGTCGCTTTTTTGCAATATATTTTGCCTCGGTTTTATTTTTAAGACACTCACTAAACCCTCACAAGAAATTATAGCTGGCCGCTTGAGATGTTCCAAACAGGTTTAAGCTAGATTTGACCAGATCCTAATTAAATTGCTCCAAAATCATTAGTCAGGCTGAAACCTTGAAACCATGGCCAGTGGAGATGAAGCATAGAAGAAGCAGGCTAATTTATGACCAATAACCTCACAGCATTTCAGCTGAAGAGTTCTAGGGGAAAGTTTTCCAAAGGCATAACTGCACAACAGCCGTTGCAGGACAGGAATAATTATTCTGAACGATTCCTATGAGCAAAGATGATTTTAACACGACAAACAGGTAAACCGGTCCATGTTATTAATCATGAGGATGTTCTGCATGAGCTCTTTTATTCTGAGATATTTGATTTGAAGGGAATTTGCGTGTATCCACAGATGTGCAGTAAGATACTGGAGAAGAACGCCAACCCACATTGGAACCAAAGTCTTACACTCCCTATCAGAGTAAGATGAGCTACATAACTGCTTTCCATCAGAGGCTATCGGTCAAATTTCCCACTGCTCCTAGTCAATTTTCCTGTTTCTCTCTGCAGTTTCCGTCTATGTGCGAGAAGATGAGAATACGCATTTTAGATTGGTTAGTCTATTTTGGAAATTGACATTACACATGACTTCTAATAATCTGATCTAATTCCTGTATACGGTCTACTTTTTGTGACGGTATATATACATGCTTGAAGCTTCTTGCAATGTCCCATGTTATTCCAATTTCTGCCAGGGACCGCGCAAGCCACAATGATGTCATCGGCACCACACACTTGTGCATGTCAAAGATCTCTGCTCCAGGGGGGGAAATAGAAGGTAAGCTATGCATTTCACATGGTGTGCAGCTAAGTGTAAGTGCACCTTCCACCTTCATCTGCTCTCCATCTTTCATTTTTGAAAACACATAAAAAGGATGATGGTCTTTGGATTCAGTTGTAGCAGTTTTGGGTCAATATAAACACAAAGAAGTGTTGGGAATTTATAACATGACCCCGTTAAGTTGCATGCCTACCAGAGTCCTGTGCAGCCCCATTTTGAACTTTTAGAGCAGCAGTCATAGTGCAGGAAAGAAAACAACAGCATGAACAGTAGTCTACCTGAACCACAGTTTTTATGTTGGGATAGCATCTGGAAGTGTGGATCCACACACAAACCATCATCTTCCATAAAATAAATTTAACTGGTCTCAGTTCAGTATAAACACTGAGTGGAACCACTTGTTCTTGTGTTCTAACTGCAAGGAAACCTGACAGATTGCAATAGCGATAAGCCAGTACATTTGCTATTAATATGTGACAAGCAACAGCACTGGCCTCTAAACATGGCAGCAATAATGCCATGAATGCATAGTGATAAACGCATGTTGACCAACCTCCAAGCATATTCTGAGGCACCCACGGCATGGCAAAGATTCCTGATTTAAGCTAATGTGTCATAGGTGAATACTGTGCTTGTTGAAGTATAATAATTTACACTGGGCCTTATTCAGTAAGGACTGTGATTGTACTGGAGCATCAGTGCTTCATTTTGTGGATAGTAGTTTCTCAGTCATGTCCAAAGAACAGGCCTGGTGTGATATCAGAGTCTGCGATATGTGTGCGTTCAGTTATAAGGCCTGTGATTGCATGATGCCATTTTGTGGCATGCACAAAAACTAACTTTCCAAACGTTATAACTTTTGCACCCTTATCCATATCCAAATATTGTGCTTATCTAAATTCCCTCTTTGTTCACAGTCCAGTGGTTGTAAGAGAGTTTTGTGTACTCCAGCTGTTCCGAACACTTTAGTGCTGTAGTACGTCTATTGTACTGCTTTGGTGCTTTATTGTACATATAATTATGTTTAAATTGGATTTTTGTCTTGCTGTGTTGCATTGGTTGACTAATGGGTTAGTGTACGTGTTTGGAGACCTAACTACTTTGTGTAGGCATGAGTTAATAGCAAGAGTGAGCATGCAGCTACAGTTTTCAGCTGTGTTAAAGGTATCCTTTATTTCTCTACGCATTCAGATGACTTGCCCCTCAGGACCCTCCAAAGTGCCAGTATGTCTCTCTTTCCTACTGTATCTGTGTGACACAACCTACTTTACATACACTGCATATAAGTGCCTTATTTTCTTCTGAAACCCACATTACACTACTTCTATCTTGTGCAAAACGTCCTTAGATAAATGGTGAGTGTCTATTGCTGTAATTGTAGCCTGTTTTCTATACTGATTTACTGCTTTAGAAGACGATGTAATGCCAGGTAGTATAAAAAAAACTAATGTAATATTGGATATAGATCAGCTCTCACATTTTATCCTCATAATTTCTGTCTCAGTTGATGACAACCTGGGCTTCCTGCCGACGTTTGGCCCCTGTTATATTAACATGTATGGAAGTCCTAGAGAGTTCACTGCCTTCTCTGATCCCCATGAGGCTCTCAACCTTGGCAAGGTAAAGCAGCTCAAGTTCCACTTGAACTGCATTATAGTTAAGCATGGCTGTGTGATAAATTGAGAGTCTCGCTTAAAAGCCTCCATAATGGATGTCTCTATTTGTGTGGAAAAGAGTGGCAATGTTTAGTGGTGGTTTGTATTGTGTTTGCTTAGGGCGAGGGTGTAGCGTATCGTGGCCGTGTGCTCTTGGAGCTCAGCACTAAGCTGTGTGACCGAGTGGAGCAAAAGCTGGAAGACATTCCCCCTGATGACCTTCTGGTGGTAGAGGTGAGAGGTCAGAATTCATCATGTAAAACAAGCATTAGCCTTTCTAAAAAAAAAAAACCCGAACACACTTCCATGTGAAAGACATCTACAGATTTTCAGTAGATTGAAACTGTTTGTTCACCATAAGCATTTAGTGTTTCTTCAAAGACACACAGTATGAAAAATCTTCTTCCTTCTGGCTTTCCATGCAGAAATTCATGCGGAAGAGAAAGTACTCTCTGTTTGCTTCTTTCTACTCGGCCACCCTTCTTCAGGACGTGGACGATGCCATCCAGTTTGAGGTCAGCATCGGCAATTATGGGAACAAGTTTGACTACACCTGCCTGCCCCTAGCCTCCACCACGCAGTACAGCCGAGCTGTGTTTGATGGTCAGAAATAGTCTTTAACCGTAGTCTCAAAAATAAGAGCGGTCACTGTTGACCTGTTGTCAAGCTGAATAATCTGCTTTACTGTGTGAATGTAGGTTGTCACTATTATTACCTGCCCTGGGGAAACGTGAAGCCCGTGGTGGTGCTGTCATCAGAGTGGGAGGATATCAGCCCTCGAATAGAGACCCTTAACATGCTAATGAGCATCTCAGAACACCTGGTGAGGACCATCCAAACAGCCTTAAACTGAAGTTATCGTTTTATACAGATGCATAAAGAGTGGTATAAAAACAGAAAAGCTTGTTTTTAGAATAGTCATGTATATATTTCACTGCATCTGTTTTAGGAATCAAACCTGAATCTGGTCCAGTTGGAGCTCCAAGCAGGAGGCGACCAAGACAGACTGGAGCAGAGGGTGGTACAACTGCTTGATGACATCATCACAGATTGCAGGTAAAGCTTCTCTTAGGTATAACAGTAGGGTTGAAAAGTCCAAGAATTGTTTGAAATGTTTCGAAGGCGAATACATCATTGTACTCAGTTGTTACTTATTTTATTATTCTAGAAAACATTAAAGAAATCCTTTATTTTTATTTTTTTAGCAGTTTGAAAAGCCTCCTTTATGGTAAACATGAATATACGATTAGCTTCATTTGTAAAAAATCATTGAAATGTAAAATCAATCTGTAAAAAAGGAGTGGTAATGGCAGTGGACTAAGTTTCTGGGACATTCCTCTTCCAGTCTGAGCTGCAGTGTATTTGTGAGTGGAATGGAAATGTCGGTGTGTTTCAGTGAGGAGCTGCCTGAGCTGAACGAGTGGCCATGCGTGACTCCTCTGGATAAAGCTCTGCGGCGTTTGCGTAAGGTGAACCTGAAACAGATCGTGCAGGCTGCTCTGGCTCTGAAACACGGCCCGGAGACGGAGCTGAGCACAGTGCTGGAGCAGGCTGAGGATTGGGCCATGAGACTGCACTCACTCGCCGAGGAGGTCAGAATTCACAGACAGGACCTGAGCATGAGCCCTGGACTACATGTTTCTGGGTTAACATTTAGAGTTACTGCTTTTCAGCGTCCTTTTCTTTTCTTTTCTTTTCTTTTCTTTTCTTCCCTTATACTGTTGTTTTTCTGCTATTCTTTGTTCTCAGAAGGTCAGACTCCAGATAGAGCAGGACTCAAGTCCAGGACACAATGTTTCTGTCTTAGCGATTACAGTTTATCATTTGGAGATTTCTTTCCTTGTCTTCTGTTGCTCTGTTCTTTTCTTATTTGGTGTTCTTTGGCTGTTTCCTCTGTCATTCAGTATTTATTCGTTATTTTTGTCTCTCATTCAGGTCCGGAACAGTCTGAACAGCAAGAATGATTTTACTGTTGTTAGTCAAGGCAAAATATTTGGCTTTACCTTTAATTAATTAACTGTTTTATTTGGTCTTTGACAAGTGGAAAATTTGTGAGAACAACTTATGCTATATGTCACATAGTCACAAGCCAGATATGCAATTGAGAAACTACTTAACACAATTATTTAAACCGTAAGCACTACGGGTTTTTAAATTTTATGTTTTAAAAAGCACCCACTGCACCCCCTGTGTAATTGCCTATACTGGACGCAATGTTTCTGTTTCAGCAATTATTGTTTTGGCTTTTGAGCTTTCTTTTAATCTGTTTTCTTTCTTTCTGAGAGAATTATTTTTTATCTTTCTCTCAGCCCCAGAACAGTCTGCCAGACATAGTGATCTGGATGCTTCAGGGGGACAAAAGAGTGTCTTATCACAGAATCCCAGCCCACGAAGTGCTCTTTTCTCAGGGTTACTGCGGCAAACACTGTGGTCAGCTGCAGACTGTCTTCATGAAGGTGTGTATACTTCAGAATAACCAGTGGGAAAATATGAAATGCACTCATCAAATCTGTTTGTTTGCTATTAACTGGCAACTGGTTAAGTCTACTTATGTGTGTATGTTTTAGTACCCTCAGGGTGCTAGTGAGAACTCTAAGATCCCAGCACAGCTCAGGGTGAAGGTTTGGTTTGGTTTGGCAGCTGATGTCAAGCACTTCAATCAGTTTTCAGAGGGCAAACTGTCTGTGTTTGCAGAGACGGTGAGCAACTTTGATTTACAATACACAGACATTTGATTTGACCCCTGTATTATGTTTGTGTCAAAATGACTTATTTAAAATGCCTACTCAAAGTGGAACATAGCTAAAATATTTTTTAAAGCCCAGGTCAGTCCCTGTAATTACATTGAAAAATGATTATTAAAAATCAGGTTTACATTTTGAAGCTGCTGGATGTAAGATTTCACAATTTCTCTGGTAAAAACATGCTATCGTGAGATACTTGCGGAAGAAACCATGGATATATGTATTGTTTGTCAGTTTTGGCATCAAAATGATATAAAATAATCTTCTGATTCTATGTCTGGCAAAGATACACGACACAGGAAAGCTTTTAAACTCGCAAAATGTCAGTTAATTTCTTTGACCATCCATATCTGTCAAATCTGTTGAATTGATGATGTGATTAGCAAGTTTAAACTACACTGTTAGCTAGCTAGCTATGCAGCTAGATTGCAACTCTGCCTTTTAGTGCATTTAGCAATAGCCTGTTGGCCAAACAGTAACCATCATAATTGCACAAATTGCCTTTCAAACTGATGAAAAATGATTCACATGAAATAGGCCTACTGTGTGAAGACGTTTGATTTAGCTAGGTAGCTACCTATGCAACAGAATGCTTTGGAATTACTTCAGGTAAGTAGGAAAAACCACAAAGGCCATACTCTAGGCTACTTAAAAGTCAAGGATCATTAAATAATTGATGTAGCAAATTGAAATACTATGAAACAGCAAGAAATAATGAAGAAGTACTAGAGGAATATTGGCATTAAACATGCATCACCCAAAAAAGTCAGAGACTCGAATCGAATTATCATGGAGCATTAGAAGGGGAGGGTTCGGGGGCGTTAGTGTAGCTAACATGTAGCTGTCTAAGGTTGTTGTCTGTCACATCGTACAGTTTAATGAAATTCACTAAGAGTGTATTAAAATTTTTACACTTCCATCGAATTATAGTACCATTTCTAAGCTCCACTTGCCATTTACATAAACTAAAGGGGTCGCTGTGTGCTCCTGTGCACTCCCGCCCAATTTAATCCCTGATGTATAACACAGACGGTTTGGTATACCATGCCTTTACTTGTCTGGCTGAAGACACATCTATTCACGCCTGTAAGGCCGATGACGTGTGCTGACGTAGGGGTTCATGTGAGCTATATACAGCTTAAGAAGCCCACGCTCGACTCCACTAACGTCATTGAAGCTCCACACAAAGCCAGAGAGAACTCTATGTCTTCTGTCCTCATCCTCTTTGACCTGTCTGCTACTTTTGACACTGTGAATCACCAGATCCTCGTTTCCACTCTTGCTGACTCGGGGTTTGGGAGCTACGCTCTGACCTGGTTCTCGTCGTACCTACAAGATCAATCCTACCAGGTTCAGTTTCATCACCTCACTACTGGAGTCCCTCAGGGGTCAGTTCTTGGTCCACTCTTGTTCTCCCTTTACACCAAATCACTGGGCTCAGTGATCAGTTCTCGTGGCTTCTCTTATCACTGCTATCGATACCCTCACAGTCCATCCGGCACACACGGCTAAGAATCTTGGTGTGATTTTAGATGATGGCTTTCTCCGATCACATCACATCAGCCACCAGATCCTGCAGATTTCTTCTTCGTAACATCAGGAGAATACGACCTTTTCGGACTACAGAATCTGCTCAACTTCTTATACGGGCTCTAGTTATTTCTGGACACGACTACTGTAACTCTCTTCATGCTGGTCTTCCTATGCAATATCTGCTATACAGAGCATTCAGAATGCTGCTGCCACCTGGTTCATAACCTCCTGAAGTTTTCTCATGTGACCCCCCTATTGAGGTCACTCTACTGGCTTCCTGCTGCAGCAAGAATCAAATTCAGAACTCTTGTCTTTGCATTGCCGGCATCAAAGGGCTCTGCACCATATTATCTACACACCCTGGTTCAAAACTAGGTCTTCAACTTCAGGGCACCTGGCATGTCCTTCTCTGAGGTCTAAACATGCTTGCAGCACAAGATCAGCATCCTGGCTCCTCAGTACTTTCCCCCTGCACTCTGAATGGCACCATGTCTCTTTTCCTTCTGCATAGGTCTAAAGACTTTCCTCTTCTGCCAATTTTTAATTTATTTGTATTATGTACTTCGGTTTGAAATTGTTCTTTTTGTCACTGATTGACTTTTGTATTTTTTTATGCACTTAGGTTTGAAATTTTATGCACTTAGGTTTGAAATTGTCTTTTTGTCACCACCTTGACCCCTCTAGCACTTGTACAAACTAGCATTTGTCTCTTGTCTTTCAGGTTATTAATCCTTGCAGATTCGCTTGGTGCTTTGTATTGCTGCGCCTTCAACTGTTTGTTTTGTAAGTCGCTCTGGATGAGAGCGTCTGCTAAATGATTAAATGTAAATGTGTATCCCATCGTCACCACCTTCTCCCCTTAGTTCAACAGTTGCTTTTTCACCGAACTGTGACTGTTGTGCGGAGCAGCCTAGTGTTGTACCTCCTCCCTCTCCTTCAGGGATCAGAGGTTATACTGTATGCATAAGCTAGCGTTCCTTTGCAGTCTATTTACTCAATATAACACAGATAGTGTGGGACATACCGTAGCCGAGGAGGGGGAATAATGCCCCAGTGTGCCCTTGGTCCAGTAAAGAGAATGGAGTGAGCCACAGATGGGGTCACAACGTCCTAGTGCTGGAAATGTGCAAATGTATGAGATGTATGTAGACAGTTAATGTATCAAACTGTAAGCAGCTCCAGATAATTTAGGAGGAGATTGATTTTGTTCTAGTGATCATTTTCCCTCCACTGTTTTTCGAATGGGGGCACCGTGACGGGAGTAGGCGCGGCTCTCTCTACGCAGAGAAGGTTGACGGACATGCGGAAATAACGTGATGCATTTAGGCGGTGTGACAACATCTGCTGCTGAAACGCCCGCATTAATAACAAACCCAGTGGAATTAATGCTGCTTCAAGGTCAGCGTAGAAATGCGCAGACATGCAAGTTGCATCCCCAAGCGAAACCACCCGAGGCATTTTCGGAAAGCCGACACTCTGTGATCCGACAGATATTCTCAATTGGTGAGAGGGCATATTTCCAGACCCAAAAATAACAGTTTCTGAGTCAGGGTCAGCGCAATCTTTTCGGGATTCACAGACAAGCCCAGTGCCTGAATGTCTAAATAGGTGAAATACCAATGCTTCGACTCCTGAGCGGGCCGAAAGCTGCTTTAATCCATCTTGTGAAAGTTCAAGGGGCTAGGGAGAGGCCGAATGGCAGAATTCATGGGCTATGACCTCGATACTGACTGTGATCTGGGTTTTCAGGTCATTGCCACCTGAAAGTAAACGTTCATCAGATGTATCAAAGCGAACCAGTTTCCTGAACCTCGGCGGATTTTTCCAACAAACGTCACACGACTTTAGAGAGTCGACCATCTGAGCTGGAGACAAAACACGCACGTATCAGGCTGCATCTTACTGCATGGACCATCCTCAGACAAACTGGGAAGGTATCGGGGTGATCTTGTCTCATGCAGAGAAAAGACCACAGCTCTGAGGACAGGGACAAATGGCCATCTTCAAAGCTGAGATAAGACTCGACCGCGAGCTCATGCTAGACAACCGTTAGAAAGTTCTAAAAGGCAGCTAGTTCTGAGATTTATTTCAGCTGGCTTGAAAAGTTAGCGAAAGTTTTGCAATGAAGCGAAATGTTCGCGTGGACTACCTGGCAAGCTAGAATACCTTGGGCAGACGTGATGTGTTCTCAGCGAGAGAACTAAGGAAAGACAGTGGTGACGAGGGGTATATAGCTGACGTGACCCCTAACGTCACCATGCGTCATCGGCTACGCGAAGGCGTGGTATCCCATACTGACTGTGTTATACTAAGTGAATCGACAGAATAGGAACTGTCTGTTTTCTTTCTACTGTGTTTCCTGCAGTATGAGAACCAGACTAAACTGGCACTGGTGGGAAACTGGGGCACCACAGGGCTCACTTACCCCAAGTTTAGTGACATTACCGGCAGGGTGAAACTGCATAAGGAGAGTTTTAAACCCTCGCCAGGCTGGGCCTGGGCTGGAGACTGGTACATCAGCCCGGAGAAAACGTAAGTTCCACACTAAGTTCTACTGGTTTGCTGTTGCTTTCGTCCATGCACTCTAATAAGATCCTTTCGACAAAAAAAGATCACTTTGCATTTGGAGCCAGCATACTTGATGAGATGTCGGCCAGTCTGTACACCTAAGCTTTTGTATTGAACGTACTTGTATAATATTAAAGGAATGAAAGCACTTTCTGACAAGCATGAGACGTTTTGACAGTAAGCTTAATAGTTATCTAAACTGCATAATCTGGTGAATCCTAATTAAACTATTTACCAGATTGTTTTCCATATTTTTATGTTGCCCAGCTTGCTGTATGATGTGGATGCCGGACATATGACTTTTATGGAGGAAGTGTTTGAGAATCAGATGCGGCTGCCAGGAGGACAATGGATCGGGATGTCAGAAGGTTACACAGATGTGGTGCGCATATATAATACTTCTTTATGTTTTATACTTAAATTGTTTTTTTGATGTCCACTATTTGGTTTTCAAAACTGAAATGACAGAAATGATAGAATCGTGTATTAAAGTTAGTAAATCCTGTAAACAATAAAGATTGATTTGCTGTTCTGTATTTGTCCACCGGGGAGCAGAATGGAGAGAAAGCAGTGCCTAAAGATGATATCGAGTGCCCTCCAGGCTGGGTGTGGGAAGATGAGGAATGGAGTAAAGATCTAAAACGGGCTGTGGATGATCAAGGTATAGACACTTATGAAGTCTTTCCAAGGTTTACAGCTTAGTGGTGTGCTAAATAGTATGTAATGTTGTTTTACCATTGTCTATTATGTACCTGTGTTATTTATGTGTAGATTTGTCTTTTGCTATTAAAACTGCTTGAAGGATGGAGATTGAAGGCATTGTGGCTGATTTATTTAACAAAGGACATTTTACTCTCGAAAGGACAACCAACAGCTTTTTTTTTTTTTCAACCATAATCCTCAGGGTGGGAGTATGGCATTACCATCCCTCCTGACCGTCGGCCTAAGTCCTGGGTGCCAGCTGAGAAAATGTACCATACAAATCGCCGGCGCCGCTGGATCCGCCTTCGCCGCAGAGACCTGCAGAAAATGGAAGCGCTCAGAAAGGTACCACATTTCTATCTCTTCATCAATGACCAAATCCTCGTCATATGGTTTCCATCAGTGCAATAAAACTTTGCCTCACTCTTGTATCGGGAACCAGATAAAAAATGGCCAGTTCCATGATACTCTTTACTGTGTTTGATGCTCCATAGCGCTGTCTGAGTTCAGGGGGATTCTGGGAAATGTCAGTGTGGTGGGACGGTGAGTGGAGTTCTGTAGAGTATTTGGCAGATGAAAGTGAGGTTCTGCTGGATTTTAGATGGAGGTTGAGAGGACACCTAATCAATCACACCATCTGACACTAATCTGAAATCGATCCCATGTCTCTAATCTATGAGTCTTACTCTGCCTTGGCAAGAAATCCGCAGCTCATCCAAATTTAGCGTCTCACCACAAATATGCCTAATGTTAATCATCTGTGCAAGAGTGTGTGTGTGTGTGTTTGTCTGTATGTGTGCCTTGTGCATGTGAAGAACAGAGAAAGAGATTCTGTTTTTGCAAGTCTGTGTGTGCTGAAAAACCCATAGACGTAATGGCTAAAGCACACGTATTATTAACAAATGATGTATTGTTGAGATTATCTCACTGTTTTCGATGATAGATGAGACAAAGAGGCCGAGGGATAAAGAGGTACACTGGAAACCACTTCAGGATGAGTCAGGCTGAGCGAGAGAGAACCGTAGAGCATGGTCTTCATTCCTTACATTTCCTAAGCTCTCCTCATGGTGGTGCTCTGAGAGCACAGATTTGAAGGATTCCTTTAACCCCAGGGCTGTTGATTTAAAGCTCCTCACTATGTGTGTGTGACCTCCAACAGCAGCGCCCAGATGAGTCGGAGCGGGAGGGTTGGGAGTATGCCTCTCTCTTTGGCTGGAAGTTCCACCTCAAGCAGAGGAAGACGGACTCGTTCCGCCGTCGCCGCTGGCGTTGCCGCATGGAGCCTCTGGAGAAGACTGGACCAGCAGCCATCTTTGCCCTGGAGTGCTCACTGGTAATGAGAGTGAACAATTTGCAATTTAACAAAGCCAAACTGAGCAGGGTTAATTGGAAGAAAAAAGAAGCGAAGACAGAACGTGAGAATTGATACTGTCTCACTTGCAAGGTGTCACATTTTGATGGGGTTATAGCAGGAATGGAATGTAAGTCTGTCTGTGTCTACCTGTGTGAGATAAGGAACAATGATACGGGATGTCATGAGTAGATGTCCTTGGTCAGAAGCACAGAAAGCAGCCATAGTTAAGAGTGAGGCTTGATTTGGAGAAGTAGAAGGCACAAATGGGCATGAAGGACTTTAGGTTTGGATGGGCCTGAGGTGCTGAGAGTGACTGGGCAACCAGCACAGAATCAGCCTGGTGAAATAAGGGCACCATGGGAGACCAATTACCACAAAATAAAGACAGATCTGTGCGTGTGTGCAACGGAAAATGTGTGTGCACATTACAGTACGTTCACTCGTTTCTCATGCTCCCGGTCTACTGGGTCCGTTGTGTCACATCCATTCCAAGCTGCTCTGGCGTGGGCTGTGATGTGGGCTTGGCTGGATCAGAGCTTTTCTTCGTTCTGGATGGAGTCGGGTCGCTTACTGAAAGGCCCTGTTAGTGCTACCAGCTGTGGGTTGGGGGATCCCCTGGCAGCTCCCGCATGCAGAATCTCTCTGTACAGTAGGCACTAATCATTACATTTAGTAGAGGTTCGGTTTCAGGGTGGATGCCCACCCGGGGGATGATGATAGTCATTATGGTTTCTTGGGTTAAAATGATTTCTTTCAGGTTCCTACTAAAATTGGAACAATACTTTTTCCAAGATGAAACAAAACATTTTACAAGATTAAACTTTATGTACTTCATGTAAAAATCATTTAGAAATAATGATCTGATCATTTTGACCTGAGAGTAAGAAGGGGTAAATGAAAATGACCGAAAAATGACTGGTGTTTGTAAATATGAAACAGAAAAGTGAATTTAGTCCCTGCCACAGTTCCTCCATTTCATATTTGCACACACACGCCTGCCATCAGAAGGATCCCTACGCATGAGGAAGGGTTTTGCGTGTCTGTTTCCATAAATATTGTTTATAAAAATTGAGATAAGATACACCGAATTGCTAGTACCTACATTCACTGGCCATTTTATTAGGTACATGTAACAGATACTGTAGGTGCACTACGAGGGACGAGGTAGAGGGGAGGCTGTCAAATCGTACATAGCAACAGATGGACTATAGTCAGTAATTGTATACCTACAAAGTGACCTATATGGTAGGTTTACCTGATAAAATGGCAAGTGAGTGTAGCTACAAGGTAGGTGTCCCTAATAAACTGACAAATCAGTGTATATTAGGTATTTTAAAAAGAAATGTTAAGGGTCAAAACAATTTATTAGAATTTAAATCTGATATATTTATATACACAGCCAATTCCTCTATCCATTAACCCTTTAAACCCTGAGCTTATTATTCAGTTCTTCATTTTAAAGCATATTATTCAGTAACTACAGTGAAACAGAAAGGTATGTAGTTACAAGAGTGAGGAATGTATGTATGGACCCACTGACCGAGTTTAAAGGGTTAAAGGCTGCTCTGATGGTGTTTTCTTTTACACTTTAGGGTGGATTTTCTCGATTATGATTAACATGACTGAGCTCTTAAGCTCCAGCGCACTACTGGCTTCTGATGTCTCTACACTCCACTCTCTCAAGCCAACAGGCACACTCTGCTGGATTGGCATGAGCTGATGCTGGGCACACGCTAGTGGTTAAGCAGTGGTTTAGAGTTGGGTGAGCTGGTTCCTTACTGTGGAACTGCCTTGTTTCCTTTGTTGCATGGTTGCATTTCACCCAGTTTAGTCATCTTGCAACAGTGCCACTGCAGTTGTGGCAAAGGCTCCACATGCATTCTCATGTAGTACAGACATATGAAGCTTATGAGATCTGTTACTATTCCCCTGGTCTCATAGACATGGATGGCACATGACACTGTGCTGTTTCTGTGACCACTGGAATGATGCTAGGATTTAAGAGGCAATTCTGCAGATGAATTTGGCCGATTCCATAATTGAATTGGTTTTTATGCAATTCGGTTTGCTGTATTTTGTGTATTTTATTTGTCATATCCTATTTTAGCAGTGGTTCCTTGTTTTAAGGGACAACATGGG
The DNA here is from genome assembly GCA_028565825.1 of Olivaichthys viedmensis. Lineage (NCBI taxonomy): Eukaryota > Metazoa > Chordata > Actinopteri > Siluriformes > Diplomystidae > Olivaichthys > Olivaichthys viedmensis. The sequence goes on along the minus strand of JAOUQW010000040.1, from coordinate 9,138,014 downwards.
TTTCCCCCCCCCACAAATAAGTCAATAAGTCACGCTGGTCAGTAGAACCTCAGATTACTCAGCATATTTCTCTTGAATAAGACACAATTAGATGTTCCTTTTTTAATTTAATGATTTTTTTTCTTCTTCTGGCTACATAATATGAAATTCCAGAACCATGAGGTGGTGACTTACAGTAGTTTAGTGCCAGTGGTTTGTGGTGCAGATGGAGTTGCCCTCTTACTAACTGGCGGTATGCAGATCATTAACACATTCTCCATTACACTCTTGGTTGAAATTGTTAGATATCTGATCCAGCATAATAACTCTTTGTCCTGCTCAACAGCCAAAATATGCAAGTCTTGTTTGCATTCAGGGAACATGTTACTGCTTAATTGGCTGAGCATCTCAGTCTCGTGTTTCTTTTTCTGTCCATCAACAGGGCAATGTGACTGATGACAAAAATGATGACAAGTCAGTCACAACAACCTTTGGTGTCAATCGACCCACCATCTCCTGCTGCTTTGATAGTAAGTAGTCAGAATCTTTTGAAAATAATTTACAAGTATTAAAACACAACATGGAGTCCATCTAAAGTACTGACTCTTGCATTGTGTTTCAGGTGGCACACGCTACCATTTGCGCTGCTACCTGTATCAGGCTAGAGGCCTGCTGGCTATGGATAAAGACAGTTTCTCAGGTTGGTCAGAATCTCAGAATCGTTGTATGATACAATTATAATCAGTTATGCATAAAGATCAAATTTAAACCTTAACATACATTTTCAGTGTTATGAAAATACTTTTTAGTTTTGAAGCAGATGTGCTTTGTGGGAGTTAAGTACAGATGTTCTTTGCAGGAGCTGTTCTTGTGAAAGTCTGACATTCATTATAAGCATCTTTCTTTGTTTGTCAAAATGCCACGTGTGTAAGCTTTGCCACGCCCTGGCCCTGAACCTTTCAACCCTGATGCCCTCGGATACTTCTGTGGTCTCCAGGGTGGCCTAATGCTACTTTCTTAATTTGAGCCACATTTGGAGTGTAGTGTAACTTCAAGGCACATGCCTGATGTCCAGAAATCAGCGAAATCTGTCCTTAGGCGCTTACCGCTGTACCACATGAACAGCTTTAAGCCAGGTTTTGATGCCAGGTTAATGCACGCTAAGGTCCATATTTCCTCACCAAATACGCTCATGTGGTATCGTAGATTGGAGTCCATTGGTAAGCCTAATATGATGCACATTGAGAGCGGTATGTAATAGAGGCAGAATAACTTTTTATGTATCCGCTGTGTAAAACAAAATAGGTCAGCGTTGCTCAGTGTACTAGAAGGGTTTTATAAATAATAAAATCATAAAAGTGAAGTCTTTTGAGACTTAATGGTAGCGTAACCATGGCTGAGTTTACGTCAGAGAGAGTAAAATATGGTGCTTGGCAAAAACTGGGATAAAGCAGTTTTGGTAGAGCTTAGCCCTGAGTGTAGAAAAACGCAGTAGATTTACAGCAGTGAACACAACAGAAAACGTCGTAGTAGTGAGACAAACGTTACCCTTGAATAGACTTTTTGTTTTCTATCTCGGCACATTTGGAAGTAGATGCATTTGAATTGTATTGCTTAATAGGAGACATGTCCTTTTGTTTTAGCTTGAGATGGTCTGTAATTGTGCAGATATTCGACTCATGGTGTAATATAACAAATCCAACGAGTTACAGCGATTAACTTAGAATAAAAAGGAAGCCTTTAAGGAAACATTTAAAATTTGTTGCTCATTAGATACATGAGAGTTTCTATGAGGTCATGTAGCTATGGTTTAATGAATATAGCTAATGGCGGTGTTGCAGTGATGCCTCATCGGAGTGATGTTGTGGTTTGGCTTGTCATACCTTGTATCCTTGGAAACAAGCACCAAAGCAAGTGCAGCTAAAGTGAGTGTGTCTTTACTTGTGTACCAGTATGTGTGCACAGGCATCAGGATTACCCACATACTATGACATATACTTGTGCTTTGGTGAAGAGAGATTTGGCCTTACGAGTGTGGTTAGCTCACTAGATACGGGCGTTGATATAAACACTCTAACCACGCTTATCAGGTGGAAAGTTCGAGTCTGCTCTGCATGAAAGGGTCTCCAGATGTTGTGGGTAACCGTACAGGCTACTGTTTCACTGAAATCATTTAGTCTGCCTACTGAACAATGCCTTCTTAGCTGCTGAAGGCACTTTCATGTTTTATTTTTCTTTTTTTTGAGGGATTGCTGAAGGTAGAAAATCTATATTTCTCCCTATTTACCATTCAAGAATGCTTAAATGGATAACGTACTGATGAATGTGGCTCTTGAAGTGTCTTTTGTGAGGTTTAAAGGAGGAAGCGACACAATCAGAGCATACAGTGCATCATGGTAGAACAGCAGTTTTATTACATCTGATATTATAAACTTGGGCTAATAGGTTTGATAAGGCTGCTGTTATATTATATTATAGCCTTATTAAAGCTTTGGTCTTGTGTATTATTTTTAGGTAATACTCATGCAGATGTCTTCTCCTCAATTACATGAACACAATCACAGTCATAAATGGACATAAGGCTACAGCAGACCTACGTCAAATTAACTGATGCGATTGACCCTTAATGTATTTGGCAGTAGTAGGCAGAAATTCACCAGAGAAAGACCCATATGGCACCGGGTGTGCTGTGTCATTAAAGTACTGTCATCACTATTCATGGTCCGTGGTTATCACCCACTACAGATGTCCAGCATAAATCTCCTACGCCTGGAAAAAACACTGTCACTAAAAACCCGGTGCAAAAAGAGAGGTGTGGGTATTGAATGTATGTTTTTTTCCCTTTGGTTTTTGATGAGATAATGGAAACTATGTTAGACAGGTCCTGCTTTTGGGGTTTCATTTCAAGCCCACAGACCCAGATGAAAAAACACGGCAGATCCTTTCAAAAATATGAAGCCAGTATAAATCAGCGGGCTCGGCACTCTGACTACAAATCTTCAGAAAGTTTTAAGGTCAGTCACTGGACTTTGTAGGACCCACCATAGCTCTTTTTAGGAGTCTGTTGGAAAAAAAAGGGCATAAATCAGGGCCAGACTGGAATCACTTGTCCTGTGTGACTGAGATGGAACTGAATAAAATAAAATGAAAGATGGGCACAACATTTATGAAGAAACCTCCATCCACAACTCTATCCTCTATTACAGTGGCCACACTGGAGAAGGACTAAAGCAACTGGGTATGTTCAGTAAGGGTATAAAATTAGATTCTTACATCCAGTCAGTTACTGGCGTTATAAAAGCACTGACACCTGACAATACCCCGCGGTATTCAGAAAAGTTACTATATCACGATATCTATATAATATTGTCGTATTGCACAGCCCTACTTCAAACACAATTCACTGATAGTAGCATTGATCCTCACTACAGACACTGCACACAGTGCTAGAATGTTGTTTAATGTCAGCAATACTTCCTGTTTGGCTCCTGTTTTCCTCATTCCTGCTCTGATTTGATCATGAAATGGGATATATATATGCACTTCTGTTTGTCTCATGTGTTCACAAAGTTTTGCATGCGTTACGACTGCATTTCTAAGACATAGCGCATCGTGTCCTCTTGTTTCCTAATCCTAGTTCCTCTTTATTCCTAGTTGTTGTTTTAAGTTTAGCCTGCCTGTTTGGTGAATTATGGGAACACTCACCCAAGTGAGACAAACCGCCGAACCTTTTAGGTTGCCAGACGTAACCTATTTTTCTACTAGTGTCGGGATTTGTCTGTGATGACCATCTCTGCCGGTGATTTTGGGCCCCCGCTGTGGAATATGACCATGAAACTTGTAAATGGAATTGAAAAATATATAGATCCTTCAATCATATCCGACTGCCCTGACTCTCAAATGCAACACTCGAGGACAATATCTGCTCTTGAATATTTGGTAAAGTCTTGATAATGCCATAAGAATGTGCCAACTGTGTCCCATTCCACCCACATTATCCTGCATACTGTCTTGCGGTCAGCTACGAAATGCATTTATTTATGACCTGCCTGTGGCTACAGTTTTTCCCAAACACCCTGATACATTTTTAAGAATATAAGAATGATACACTGCACTTCGAGAAGCCATAACTATACTGTTGACATGTTACAAACAATACATACTGGCGTTGCCTCCTCTGTCGTTTGACTGTATGGCAGCACTCTTCAGAGTCTCGCATGGTTGAGTCATACACGTGGGCGGCCATCGCCGCGCCGTTGTCCAGTCCCACAATCCCCCAAGGAGGAGTATTTATTTACTCTGTGCAACCCGATTAGCCCCCGCCTGTATTTATTTCCCATTGACTCCTGGGTGATGGTACACACTTCACTTGGCCTACTTATCCCTCTGTTTATTTGAGCCAAAATGTTTTGTGGGAAGGAGTATAAGTTTGTGTGTGTGTGTATATGTGTTAATCAGAGCTGGGAAAAAGTAGGTCCATTCTCCCCTCCCTAGTGAAGCTATCCTATTGAGGCTGGTTTACGTGGACTGTAATAATAAACTTCTAAGACTGTCCCTCCAATTTCAGGCATTCCTAAGCAGTTTATGTCATTTGATTTCATTTGACTTTCTCTCTCACACACACACACACACACATACACACACTCACACACACTCACACACACACTTGTATACACATTAATTAGGATGAGCAAAGTTCAAACAGTTTCCTTGCAGCATAACTCTGGGTATTATTTTCACTAGTTCAGTTGGCGCTATATATCTGACTTCATTACCCTTATTATATTATCAAAGACAGAAAAAGCACACTTTATTACGCTCAGTGATGCATTGGAGGCCTTGAAAGAATGACTTTCATTAACAACTAAATCACTGCCTCAGTTTTAATGGCAACCAGACCTCTGCTAGTTTGCGGTTGCACATCCTAACACTGGCAACTAGTTCATTCCATTTTATTTGTCTATCAGCGTGGCACATAACAAAAATCACCATTATTAAATTAACACCTACAGTGCTAGCTGGCTTACAGTGTTTATAGTGTAGTTACAAGGGACTGTATTGTAATATAATTTACTGTGCAGTAAGCTCCATCCAAAAGCAATCATTTGACAGTTTAATTTGATTGGCAATGCTCATTTTCAGAGATTATTATTTTGAATGTCGATCTCACCAGGATTTGAGGACATATTTCACTATATGTCACTATACATATACACTATGCATAATTTCTTTGACGAAATGTGTTGACCCTTTGACATTTCTTTGCAGATCCCTATGCCATTGTGTCTTTCCTGCACCAGAGCCAGAAGACAGTGACCATAAGGAACACCCTTAACCCCACCTGGGATCAGACACTTATCTTTTATGAGGTGGAGATATTTGGAGATCCCAAAGTGAGTGAGAAGAACCCGCCAAACATTGTGGTGGAGCTCTACGATCAGGACACTTATGTGAGTTTACTTTGTGTGTGTGTGCATGTGTATTTGTGTGAGCATGCACATGTGTGCATGTATTTGTGTCTGTTGTTGTGCATGCATGTTCGCGCATGGGTAAAGCAGTAATTTTATAGTGTTGTATACCATTTTGAATGTTTATGATAGGCTTATCAAAATCAGCATTAACATGTGCTACATTAAATCGGTCTTCCCTTGTACACTGTGATGTTCTACCAGTGTCAAATAATTGGTGGTGAGTGACTGATGTTGATGTCCATTTTGGTGACTGTCTGAAGACTAGTCTTTAAATTAAATAGCTTTCCAGCCCTATGTGAACTAAACTTATTCTTGGTATATGTAATATATATATTCCCAAATCAGATACAGATGTTCCTTTTTTTTTTATTACTAATGACGTTTGTACTTCGATTTCCCTCCTACAGGGGGCAGATGAGTTCATGGGGCGCAGTACATGTCAGCCCTCCATGGTCTCCTCTCCTCGCCTGGCCTGGTATCCCATCCTGAAAGGTGGTAAAGCAGCTGGTGAACTACTTGCTGCCTTTGAGCTGATCCGCAGAGATAAGGTGAAGGCTGTCATCATTATTGTTCATTCATGCATCAACTTATTCAGCATCTTGGACCAAAATGTCATAATTTTATTTGATATTCTATTTTTTGTAATGTACTTTTATTTAGAAAAGGTATGTATGTAAGTATATTAATACCACTGAGCTGTTCGATTGACATAATACGTAAAATATCCATAAAAGCATGCTTAGTATAGTAACAAAGCCTGAACTAACAAGTACAGTTTTCAGTAAGCTTATAATAACAAGCTACATAGATTTCGAAGACAGAAACCACCCAAACTAGGATTTTTTTTAGATCATGCACTCTCGCAAGATTCAGTAGAACGGACTTGTTGGAGCTTAGAATTGATTGTTAAAGGTTGAGTTACTGCTTTACGACCGTAGACATGTGGTGACCCAATGGAGCACTACAGCGTATCAGTAATCAGCGTCTCCAGTTATAAGGTGCACAACCGTCTACATGGTACCCATGTACATATCAGTTCTCTCAGTACTATAAATTCTGTGCAAGCACATGTTCAAACGTGTACTGCTTTGTGTTTTAATATTGCTCTGGACAATAACTTTTAACTCATTTACGGGAGGTCGCGTTTTTTATAGGCTGTGGTTTTGCACTGAATAGACAGCATTGTGTTCATGTTAGGGAACTGTGTGTGTGTGTTTGTCTGTATGGAGGACGTTTCGGTCCCAGGAGAACACTGTGCTTTTTGATGAGTGCTTGTTCACATGTGAACAGGCTGTATTCCCAGTGGCCACAGGCTAATTTAATAATGTCCCATGATGTCACTGCTTTCATTTGAGATTTATTAAGTGTGTGGTCTGTTCCTTATGTTTTCTATCTATCTATCTATCTATCTATCTATCTATCTATCTATCTATCTATCTAATCACAGCCTGCAATTCATCACATCCCTGGTCAAGAGGTTAGTGGTGTTTTTTTCTCTTTATTCTCAAACACAGGCCCTCACTGTTTTCCAAGGCAAGCATGACAGTAATTGGATAGGGCTGCTGTTAAGTGGTAAGAACACCACTGTACCTGGACCTGTTTATCTGGCCTTGTATCAATCCTAGACGTGTTTAACAGACTGTCTGAGACTGGTGTTTTTATTTCTCTGCTCTCGGATCAGCCAAATGGCAGTGTCTGCGTAATGCAGAGTGCCACCAGAAGGACTATAGATGCCAGTATGTGGTAAAATGTGCCAGAGGCCCCACCCGACACAGACGTGCCCACCTGGCACCAGTTAGAGCAGCATAATCAGAGGGAAATTGAATTAGAGTACATGCTTAGAGCAAAGGCCAGGCCACCCAAGCAAGCATGTTCACACACACACACAGAGACTGTTGTACCATTTTAGTTTGTATTTTTATTTAAATATTTTTTTTAATTCCCAGGGTGACATTCTCCAACATTCTCACATTATGGATGAGGTAAGTAATGCAGATCCCATCCTCGATTATCAAAATTGATCAGTTGCTGGCTTGCTTATTTAATAAAAAATTTTAAGAGCAACTCCGGCGAATTTCATGAAAAATGTAACAAAAACATGGATCTTGAACTGCGTCATCTCTTATTTTGATCATTTCTGGCTTTAAACAAAAGTAATTTTCAGTTATTAGCATATTTAACAAAAGAAAGTTGTGGATTGGCCTTGGGTGCGAGTCAAGGACGCGACGTCTACGTGTACAGAGGGAGGGGTGTATTTAATTCCCACACTATCAAAGCACTCACTCTGTGCTCATCTAACAAACACAAACACGCTTGTCAATCTGACACTAATGAGAGAACACCAATAATCATGCCTCGTAAATGTATTGTTTTAGAGGGCCAGGTAGTGGTGGGAGCTTTACTGGTATAAATGAGAAACCGAAGAAAACAGTGGGGATATTTAAATTTAGTTTCTACTTACAAAGTCAACTGATGTATTTGTCTTCATACATAACTTGTTGAAAAACTGCTGCACACGCGTCCATGGGTTCCAAAGGCGATTTTTATTAGTTTTTTAGCGAGTCATGGTCTCCACTGACAATACCACCCCACACCACCAGAGGTCACCTTCACCCGAATTCTAACACTTCTGGCTTCACCTGGTTCACTCACTTGTTCCACATTCCACCGTCATCACACACAGTATAAAAGCAGTTCACGTACCTGGACACCTCGCGAAGTCTTGCCGATCTATTGATGACAGTTCTGAGCGTTACGCACCCTACGCCTGTTTTACCGATTCTGAGTTTTGCCTGTCCCCTTCGTTTTGTTTGCTCGCTACTTGACTTCTTGGTTATTTCAACATTGTGCCTGTACTTTTGACTACCGCTTTTGGATAACGTATGTTAATAAAACTCTGTACTTGTATCCTTCTCCGTTTGGTGTGAATCTGGGTCTTACAATGTGGCGCGCAGAACCCGGAAGTGGTATGCTTCAGCGTTGAGTGCCGAGCAAAACTCCTTCAAACACATTTTACATCAACCATCCAGTCCAGCGCCAAACAACAATCCTTCCAGAAATGGAGCCGTAATCTTTATTTATTGTGCCCAGGTTTTTCACACGTTGCCTGTGACTTATAACCTTCCTTAATTCATTGAGAATGAAGCTTCATTTCGGTGCTTTATAAGTAAATATATTGTGCAAATTGTCCATGTTGGACGATCAGATTATTATAAACATGCGTTACAATTTTATCAGACCAAATAAAGTTTATTAGCCCAAAGAAATAAGCTTAGTGTGCACGAAGCTGCGGGTTTAAAAGGTTGTTTATTAAAGCGACGCCGGTTATCAGCTTCAGTTGGCTTTAATTACAGTACTACAGCGCGCCATCGCCTCGCATTTAAACACAACACATTGAGCGTAAACTAGGACGCTAGATAGAGACACAGCTAACTGCCAAAGACTCGCTGCCGTTAAGTTTTGTCGAGGGCGCAAAAACAATAGGCTTTAGCAAGTCCAGATCAGCTCCCGGGAATTGTCCGTTTAGAATTTGAGCTGTGAAAATGACCAAAATAGGCAGACACATCTTTATTCCGCCAAATAAATAACATGGAGCTTCTTTCTATGATTGAGACCCTTTCGCCAGTGATTATGTCAAGGTGTTTAGCGGCCAGTGTCGCAGATTGTGTTTGAACATGGCGGCGCGACAGCAGAAAAAAAGGCAGCCGAATTTGCTCTTTAAAATGACTTCACATTTACCACTGTTTTCAGTTTTTTAATGGATTTTATGACTTTCTTTCCTTTATTTATTTGTTATTTTCTCTCCCTTCGCTTGTTTTACTTTGTCTTCAAGCTTGCATTTTCAGCGGTCTTCTCCGAGAGTTCGCAGCAATGGGTAAAGCACTTACACAGACATGCACACACACAGCCTTGTTGGAGAACTAAAATCTTAGCACCACCACAAACTTCAAGCACAATGGCATTTACAACATAACACTAATCATGCAGCAAATGGCATTAACCCCAAACAATTATATATCTACCTGCATCTTCCTCTCAAACTCATTCCCTTAAACCACAGTGATGACGCACTCTCAGTGAGGGAATGATGCTCAGCTGGGAATATGATTCGCTCACAATTGTATCTGTACTCCTCAAAACAGTTAATAGGGACTTTAAGAATCGATGGCTGCGGCGACCGGAAATAAATCTGCAAGTGACAAGCAATAAGTCTAACACGACGGCTGAATGGACTGCGAGACGATTTATAGTGACTATGAAAAATTTCATTTGAAAAAGCAAAAGAAGAATTGTTTTATGCACTATAAGATATGCAGAAGAGAAGTTTTGCTCTTGTTAGGAGCATATGACATCGCTTCAGAAAAATGGGAAAATCTATTCAATTAGCCGGCATCTTAAATAAATATGCTCAGAATTTTTTGAAAGGATAGTGTCATTATCCAATGTAAATAAAATTCTAAGTCAACACACAATAAAAGCATAAAATTAACTCACCTAAACCTCCCAGAGGTGCTGTAGTTGGCCATAGTAGAAGAACAGGCTACAGCGACAGGAAGGAGTGAGTCAAATTCAAACTCAATGTAAGGAAAATTCAGTAGAGACAGCCAAAAAAGGGATCATACAGGATTTGAACTCAGAAAATCCTCTGCTCAGATGTGGTTTTCAATCTACTTCTCCCGTCTTTTGGCATCATCTTCACAGATGTGTAGATTTGCACTGTCTTAGAACGCCAGGATCAGAGGGCAAGAACAGAAATCTCTATTAGAATTCCTTAGAAATTAGGACACACATATTGCATATGTTATCACGAGCACATTCTGGTGTAAAGTGCCATTGTAATGTGCTTGATCATTTTCTTGCAGTCGGCTATGAAGCTTCCGCTTTTTGTCCTTCCACTCTACTAAAAGCTTTACTTTGTCTTTATTGCTCTTTGGCTTTATATTGAAACAAACTACTGTTTTATTGGCAATTAGGATCAATTTCATGATAATGAGGTGCTTTCCCACATTTTAGACATGGTGCGTCATCTAATACACCATACGAGTTTACAACATACCTGTCTGTTTTAAAGACACCCCTTGTAGCAAACACTTGCAGCACAGATTAATGACAGTCAGACATTACATAGTGTGCTATTAAACATCCGAGGCATATAGCAGAATGTGTTTTCACACAATATTCTATTGTGTTTAACAGCGGTGCCTGCCTCACTCCCAAAGGCAGCGATGCAATTCTGCTAACAATCAGGGTCTAATTTTTTGGCATGTTTGCTAACCACAACTGAAATTTAACATAACAGTGTTTGACTGATTTTCCCTGCTATTTGGAACTAAAAACTGTGTGTTTCTTTTCACACCCATTTCCAATTGCGGGTGCAGTGTGTGGTTTCAGGCACTGTAAGTATATCACACACCTACAGTGTTGGGGTAGTTACTCAAAAAAAAGTAATCCATTACAAATGACTAATTACTTCTTTCAAAATGTAGTGGGATGACTTTACCCATTACTTTCTGGAAAAAGTAATCTCACTACTCATTACTTTACTTCTATGTTGCTCCCTGAAACTCATACACATCAAGGATGACAGCCTTTGTTTTATTCGGAAGGGGAAAAAATCGTAGTAGTAGTAGTAGTAAACATACTTTAAATGACTTGTCACTATCGCTGGATTTGTATTGAAGTCCAGTTGCTCTGAACAAAACCAGTTTTAGCCAGTTATGTTAAAATTCGTTAAAATTTATCCAGTAGAAACATATAGTCCAAAAAGAGCCACAAATTGCTTGTCGAAAATTGCAGCAGTTGAAACTTGCTTGCTCTGCACTCGTCACATTCACAATCCAGGTCGTGCAGTCAGTTGTCGCAGGGTGTGTGTGTGCGTGCAAATTACGCAGAAGGGCAGGAACCAGCTTATATACAGTCAAGCCGGAAAGTCTGCACACCCCTTTCACCTTCTCCACGTTTCATTACATTACAGACATATTCTACAGTAGATTGAGTTCATTTTTTGCCTC
>JAOUQW010000040.1:9086684-9104221 GCA_028565825.1 Olivaichthys viedmensis | reverse complement strand
ATATATTACATCTACTACACTGTAGAAGAGTTTAGTGAATAGAATAATGACTGTTCATAAAATATGACGACACGTGATTCCACACGTTTGAACGCTATAAGAATAAGAAATTAAAAAATAAAAATAATAACAAAAAAAGGAATTAATTAATTGTTCCCCCCCAAAATTGCATGTATACAAAAATATTAAGAATGTTTTTTACCGTTGGATCGTTTTTTAGCTCTTCGTGAAACTCAAGGGTGTGTAATACAGGGGCTAAGAGTATATGTGTAGAATAATATTTTTTTTTAAAATAATAATAATAATAATTCAATTGTTGTGGTTTTTTGAAGCCACCCGATTTGAATTATTTAACTAATCAGGTTGGCCTCTAACACAATATTAGTGTAGAATTAAATAAAACAGATGAATTGTGTTGTAAAGCTCTGAGTGTCTCTGTAACATGTTTTAAAGGCAGCATGGGCAGATTGTCTGGGTGGGTAACAACGTCTGTGGAGGGCTTTTACTGCAGCAGACAGATGGTTCTGCGGCATTATGAGGTACCACAAACAGGTGTGAGGTAACACACAGCACACACAGGTGTGGAGAACATCCGCAGGTTCTCGTTTTGAGGAACAACTTTATTTCCGTGCTGAAAATCTGCTGTGTTCTGGATGATGAGAGTGCACAGCATGTCCGTGTGTGTGTGTGTGTGGGGGGGTTAAGCTGCCTTTATTGTGTAAAAGAGATCCTCTAACGCAGTCGGAAACAGGAAGAACATGGAGGTATAAACTTAATGAGAGTTTAGACAGTAAAAAAAAGATTGCGACCACGTCTGTCTTTTTTTCTTCTTTTTTTTCCACGATGGCGGAAAAGTGTCTGACTCTGCGTCTTCCATATGTGTATCTTAATGACACAGCTATATAAACTACACTCACACACACTCTCACACACACACTCCACTACCCGTATCTTTCTTTTTATCCCTCTTCCTCTCATCAGTACTTCATACGAAAGCCCACACCATATCGGGCCAAACGACACACATGATCGCACGTTTAGCCGTCTTTCTTGGGCAAAGGAGGTCGTGTTCTCACAATGAGAAACCTCAACACACACAACCCTCAGCAGATCAGGACTGGTGCATGCATACATAAGTTCCGCATAGACTACAAAGTCCTGCTTATGACGTTTAAAGCTCTAAATGCTTTAACTCCAGCGTGCTGCTGTTTCGTTGCGTGTTGCACCATGGTCCTGTAGAAACGACATTTCATTTCAATGTATACGAGTTATATGGAGAAATGACAATAAAAAACCTACTTGAACTTGAACTTGAACTATATAATATGTTCTGCTTGCGCTTTGTTTTGCTGTCCCATTCTTGTTCTAGGAGGATGAGTTCATGGATTGGTGGAGTAAGTTCTATGCCTCGACGGGCGAGACTAAAAAGTGTGGGAGCTACCTGGAGAAAGGCCTTGACGCCCTACAGGTGAAGCAAAAAACACATACACAGCAACATGCAGTAACATACCTGTCACTAACAAATAGTATGCTTTAGTAGTTCTGATTTTTTTCTGTCTGTAATTTTGGTCATTGCCATGTTCCACACACTAGATGAGTCTGCCCTATCACACAACAGCAAACAACCTGGGAGGGCGAAGGCCAACGTGTGGTTCTTCCGAGACATGTGAAGCCATCACATTTTTTAAAACTGCTGCTCATGAACTTCATTATACTGTACATGAGCTAACAGACGCCTGCGATTGGTTAGTGTCACTCTGATTGACAGGAGAGAAAAGGCCATCTCTCCCACCCAGAGTGCAATGCCAGTTATGCTTTCTTGGACTGGCATTGGAATTCGAACTCACGATCTCTCGACAATAGGGCAGACACCTAGACCGTTGCACCACTCAGGAGCCGTGGTTCAGTTTCATTTCAGTGCATTTCAGGGAAACTTGAGAAATAAAGTAAACATCACTGAATAACTCCAGTGATATTAAATGACTGTAATAGGTTATTGAACTGAAATCGCATCAGTTGATCCTAACTGCGAATACATTAGCACTGCCAAGAAAAACCAAACAATGAACCACGTGTAATGGGAACATTGTCTTATGGTGCAGAAACATTAGCTCTGCAGCGGAACTTCAAAAGCCTGGTGTGCCAGTGGGGATAGCTCGTGCCGTCTTTCAAGTGTACACTTCGCTCTAGTCCACTCCAGCCCACTTCTCACATGCCTGTCCGTTTAGAAAGCAGCCCTCGGCTGACAACTTTTCCGATGAATTCATGTCGGGGATGCCACAGGGGGATAACCAAGTTGCAGACAGGGGCGCCGCTACTAACGTCATCAGTTCATTCCCCCTTCGTTCTACACCACTTTCCCTCCATCCCCACCATCTCTCTCTCCCTCTCTTAGCCAGTCTTTCCAGACTTTTCATTCCCCAGAGCATAGTCTGACAGCCTTCCAGCCATCCCTTGTTTCTCAGGGCTTACCTTGCTCTTGTATGGAAAGGTTGGAAAAAGCGAGGCTGGGCTTTGCTTCTCACCATGGAGGAGTCACTGACAATCTCTCATACAGAACTGCTGAGGTCAGCTGTTATTTTGAATGAATGGTGCCTCAGGGAGAGACGAAGACAGAGAGGGAGAGAGATTTTGTACGATGCGTGCGGTGTCGCACGTTGCTTGTAGGGATGAGGCCAGAACAGAGAGTGAATCATTTGGAACTACACAGACTATTTATGGGTATTCACTCGTTCTCTCATCAATAAATTGTCTCCTGGGTGGCCTTTCAAATGCCTTTTTAGGTAGCTGAATTATGTGGTGCATCAGTATTACAGCAGTGCATACTTTCCTCCAGTGCATTTTTAAATGTCAGTGTAAAAGAGAATTTCAAAATACTTATAATTTAGACAGCATTTAAGGTTTAATGCCGTTTAACGGTTTAATGTTGAAATTTTAGACCCACAATTAAGGTCCATGACCTAAAAGACGATTTGGCAATAGACACAAGACCATGTGTGGTATATTTATCTGTTGAAACGTAACCATGATGCAAGTACATTTATAATGCTTTCCATGACTGATATATCTGTTTATAACCACTCTCTCTATGTTTGTGACAGTTTGTATTTATCTCGGTCATTTTAAATGTCTCACACTAGTCAAGGTGACTGAACTTGTGGCATAATCATAAAGATGTGTTTTTATTTCATTTTTTCATTTTTCATTCCAGTTAATTATGTAAGATTATAACAGTCCAAACTCTTGGTCGTACGTCTACGAGACAAGCTGTCCCTCTCTCTTACTCACACAATATTATTTCCCTCTGCAGGTGTATGACACTGAGCTGGAAAAAGTTGAGGGCTTTGAGCAGCTGGCAGATTTCTGTCAGACGTTCAAGCTTTACCGCGGACGCACTCAGGAGAGCGAGAGTGAAGATGCCTCCATTGTCGGCGAGTTCAAGGTGAAATGTCTCTAAAATCCCATACTTGACCCTGAAGCTTGTCATGCAACAACATGATTCTCACCTAAGTGTTGTAATTGGTTTTGCTTGTATCCTTGCCCGCGTTTGAGGTAAGAGATTTAAGGACTACATACAGAGCCAAATGAGAAAAGTGAGGGATGTCCAAGCTTATTAACAGAGCTCATAGAGTGACTGAGAAGGAAAGTCATTCGGGTCTGGCCTTCTCTTTTCAATTGGCCACATATTCGTCTCTTTGAACTAGAACATTCAGTCTGGTCTTTCTCAAAGCTTGCGTTAGACCAATTATTTAATTCAGAGTATGTTCTAATGTTGAAATACAATACTGTACCGTTCTTTCTAAAACGTGATGGCCATATTCCAAAGGCGGATGCGTAAGGATTGTGGGGGTTTTTGGTCTGAACTCTCTTATCTTGTCATACAGGGCATGTTTAAGATCTACCCATTGCCCGATGACCCATCTGCACTTTGCCCTCCTCGCCAGTTCTCCCAGCTTCCTCCTAATGGCATAGAGGAATGTCTGGTACGAGTCTATATTATCCAGGCTTATGGCCTGCAGCCCAAAGACACCAATGGCAAGGTGGGTGCTACACAGTGGCATCTTAATACACATGATTGTATTCATTATACTCAACTGTTATATGAAATCAAGTAATACATTTGGGTAACACGTTATTTGAAGAGTACCTACATTGGGCCTTAATAACACATTCATAAGCATTGCATAGATCTTTTATAAAGCAATGCTGGACAACTTATAAAAGGTTCATGTCAAAACTCGTGAGGTGATATTAAAGGTTTTATGTAGTATGACTTTGTCTTTACAAGGAAGTGAGAAGAGTAGAACCCTCAATCATCATTGTTCAAGATTTTTATTGTCATTTTTTACCATTCATTGAACTGACATATGGGCTTCTTAAGTAAGTGAAGTTGTAGAAGGTATATACAGTGCTATACATTCAAAGCTGATTACAACTTCGGTTTGGACACTTCCATCTTCCCATATGAAGTAGATAAATACACTTCCCAAAGGGAAGGTGACAGATGGACACCAAATAGAAAATGTCTTCAAGTTTCATGAATGTGCTGTTAGTAAATACGGTAACACTTTACTGTCGGGCAGTGTTCAGAGAGCTACACGACACCTACATGACAGCTACATAAGCCCTTCATGACAGCTGACATAAACCGACATAAACATTATGGAATGTAATAGAAAATATTCTGATTTTTTTTTATGAATCTTATGTCGGTTTATGTCAGTTGTCATGAAGGGCTTATGTAGGTGTCATGTAGCCTGCTGAACACCGTTAAAGCCACCTCGTTCCTACTAGTTGTAGTCATGTGTGCTCCCTCGACTGACCTGGCCACAGATGCTCTCTCCTGTGAGTCATTAGCTATGAACACACTCTGATGATGTTCTGTCATTACCTACTCAGGTCAGGAGTTAGGATATGGAACATTTCACACATGCACTAGCCTCCTCTGAACCCTACAATTATCGTCGAGGTTGGATGATTTTTCCACACTGCTAGTGAGAGAGTCGGTCTGAATCAAAAGAGCTTTTGCTGCTGTATGTGCTGGACACTGATGGATATGCTGCGGTGTGTTTGCACGTGTGTGTGTTACTGCATGTACTTCAATGGTCTTTTTTTTTTCCTTTTACACACAGTGCGACCCATACGTCAAGATCACACTAGGAAAGAAATCAATAAATGATCATGACAACTACATACCTTGCACCTTGGACCCTGTTTTTGGAAAGTAAGTGACTCTCACACACACACACACACTTTCTCCCCTCTTTTCTTTTTGTCCTAGAGTTTACTAGAAGTATATGGTACATCGGATTGAAGGAGTTATTAGTGCGTCAGCAGGGGTCGCTATACTCATAGCAATGGTCACATCACTATTACTGTAATACGTCATTACACTGTGATAAGTTAAAGCTCGAAGTGATGCAAACCAGATAATGGCACCATGGGGTGACGTTCTTAGTAGGAAAATTAAATATAATTTAATTAGAGCATGAATGGAAAAATTATTCAAGCCCTCATTTTCGTGAAGAACAGTGATTCATGAGTCAAAGAGTCAGTAACCGTGATGTAGGAGTAACACCACGTACCTTTTTTCTCAGGATGTATGAGCTGACGTGTTACCTGCCTCTGGATAAAGACCTTAGGATCATACTGTATGATTACGACATGCTGTCTAAAGACGAGAAGATCGGCGAGACCGTCATTGACCTGGAGAACCGCTTCTTGACACGTTACGGTGCCCGCTGTGGCCTCCCCCAGTCCTACTGTGTGTAAGGAGTGCAGCCTGTACACACACACACACACACACACACACACACACACAAGGTGAGCTTTGAGCAAAAATAATAAAGATCATGATTGCTGTTTTCCAAAGCACCTTAACTAAACTGGCATTTTTACTCTTCACCATTAAACCGGCTTAATTCTGGCTACTGATGTCTACAGTGTTAATAAAAACGTACAGCCTTTGCCGATCCAACAATATGGTATTTCTGTACCTTTTAGTACACATGTAACACCGGATCAGCGTAACGTGCCTGTTCCTGCCGCTCTATCACACACAGGTCTGGAGTGAACCAGTGGAGAGATCAGCTAAAACCCACTCAGCTGCTCCATCGTCTTTGTCAGAGGAGAAACTACAAACTTCCCGTCTACAAGCAGGGCAGAGTGTTTTTCAGAGGCCATGAGCACACCGCTGCAGACCTGGGTCAGTCAGAGATGTACAGTACACACACGCGCACACAAACGGATTTTACTTTTATCATTTTGAAGTCAAAGATTGTTACATGTTCAAACCCCTACCACAACGTGTTTGTACAAGTGTGTGTATAAAGCAGACTTCATTTGTCGGGGCATAGACAGCAGGGTGAGAAATGAAGGTGGAAGTCTTTTCTTTGGAGCTGCTGAGTGCATTAGTCATGAGTAAAAGCTAATCAAAGCACTGGTCCAACTCCATCACATCTTCCATCATTAAAAAAGCGGACCTAGCGCAAGATCGGCTGCGGTTCTCTGAAAACACTGACAGTAAAAGAATACATGCATCCGTCTCGGCCTGCTCCATGCATCATATCTGTGTGTGGGATCGCAGGGGAGATGGGGAGGTCAGGCGGCAGCTCTTGAGCTCTCGCTTGGGCGCTATCAACGGAAAGAATTACTCATTCCTTGGTGTAAAAAAACATTGTATGATATATTGGAAAGCAAGGGCCTATGTAAACGTACAACATCGGTGGCATGGACATTTTTCAACAGAATATATATCATTCCTCCCTTAGTGATCCCACATCCCTCATTGCTCGCCTGAGAGAAGTTTGCAATTAGCGTTTCACTTATATCTTATGTCTTATTTCACTACTATCCCCATGTCCTTACTGTTCTCCTTACTCATTCCCTCTTATCCTCCAAACACATTAGCAAAAAAAACAAACAGAAAAAACAAAACTAAGGTTTTCCCACTTTCCTTTGCTATTGAGGTGAGGCAGAGGGAGAAGGAGACGCAGGGCTCCAGCAGCCATCTTGCCAAGGTCAGCTCCAGATTTACAGTGCGCTAGTACGCTAGCCCAGCCCAGCCAAGGTCAACACTGCGGTGGGCTCTTCCAGCTCCCTCCATCCTCCGGCTCCCGTGTCTCACCACCAAGGAATACTACCTCGCTTTGTTTCCCCCCACGTAACCATAGCGACCCATGCGTTAAAGCGATTGTCAGGTGGCCATTTTGGGCTTTGAGCTTCCCTACGGCCGACTGTGTGCCTCCACTCCTCTCGTCTTTCTATCCTCTCCACACCCTGACCATGTTTCCCTCAGGGATGTGACACAGGGTATGAGACCATAAACTCAACAGAGGAGAATGTTTTTTTTTTTCTTTCTCCCGGTTTCTCTGTGTTGGATGAGGAAAAATCTCCTCTTAGATCAACAGAGAAATCATTGGGTCATCCAGAGAACTGAGAAGGGTAAACGCTGCAGACCATAGAATGGAATGCTTCATGAATTTTCTTTATAGTCCCACTTTTTCCTTTTCCCAACATCTCATTGATGACTTTATAAAGACATGTTTCAATTGCGCACTTCAGCTCAAATGTGAGGGTCAAGTCCTAATATTTTTTACACAAAAATAATATTGCGGTACTTGCTGCGCATCGCTTTTACAGTATTAGATTAAAAAAACTTGCTACGTCTCAGCTTTAAGAAATTTGGCTGAACCTATTTCCTGGAATGCTTAACAAATACACGTACTGAACATTCCAGAAATCACTTACATGCATGTGTTCATTACACATATACACCATAATGTTGCTGCAGTGATGATGGATCTGTCTGCCACTCCATTTCTTTGCTAGATGAGGCAAAGCCAGCGAACCCTAACCTTGGGTCGCTGGAGGAGCGGCTGGCTCTGCTGGTGCTGAGGAGGCAAGGGATTGTGCCTGAACACGTGGAGACCAGGCCTCTTTACAGCCCCCTGCAGCCTGACATAGAACAGGTACCACAAGTTTTGTCTCCTTTGTAAGAATTTCCAAAAACTAAAAAATGCAGCATCAATCTGAGTACTACAGTACAAAACCTTGGAATTATAAGGTTCTATAAATATAAATATGTTATTTACATGCAACTGAATATATGTAAGAAGTTTCACATCCAAATATTGCTTAAAAGTATTTTTAAACAAAGTTGAGAAGTTGAGAATCTGCTTTGATTTTATTGTGGGTTAAAACTTTATGGCTCAATATCTTAAAATGGTAGAATTGCCAGATAGAAACTTATAATTCCAAGGTTTCCAGAAGCATACTGTATTACAGTACACCAAATGATATATACACTTCCCACTTTGTAATGTTTGTGTATTTGTTCATTACCCTCTGACTGGCACCTTTTGTAAACTTTTATTCAGGGAAGGTTACAGCTGTGGGTGGACCTTTTCCCTAAATCCTTGGGCCCCCCAGGCCCACCTTTCAATATCACTCCACGCAAAGCAAAAAAGTAAGATTAAAGGACCAAATTTCCCAAAATTTACATGATGTTTTTTTTTTTTTTGTCTGTGTAGAGTCAGATTTATTTGCTCTGATTTCTTGGATAGGTTCCTTCTACGCTGCATTATATGGAACACGAGCGATGTCCTACTTGATGATGTCAGTGTTACTGGCGAGAGGATGAGTGACATTTATGTGAAAGGGTACGTCCATCTTAATGTCCTTATGAGGTTGTTAAGCCCCTGAAGATTGACTCTGCTTGGTATTGTTTCCTATGTCACACATTGGTTGTTTGTCTGTTGCCAATGTGACTAATAGTAGCAGTAAGATGTTAAAGAGATTCAATAGTGGAAACAAACACAGTTGCAGGGCAACAGGAGCTATTTGTCAAACCTAGTGACATTGTCTAAGTGGAAATTGCGTGTTGCGTAACCGCAGATTTTGTTTTTCGCTTGTAGCTGGATGCACGGACACGAGGAGAACAAGCAGAAGACGGACGTGCATTATCGCTCGCTGGGCGGCGAGGGAAACTTCAACTGGAGGTTCCTCTTCCCCTTCCATTACTTACCTGCTGAACAGCTCTGTATTATTGATAAGAAGGTGAGGTTCATGGACACAACTATCTGCTTGCAGATTGATAAAAACTGCATGTTTACATGTGGTGTGGAAGATTAGCCTTGATGATTTTGTCAGCCTTCGTACATGCCTGCGATTCATCAGAAAATTCATCAAGATTAGTTGAACTGGTGAATATTGACGAAAAGAGCTCAATATGACAATAAGTGCTCTAAAAACCACAGGATCTATTAAACCATTTTTAGAGCTCTCATTGTCACATTGAGCTCTTTTGCAGTATCTTATTACATAATCTGCTGCCCCAACTGGTGTCAGCTGTCTGATTGAGTGTATAGCTGAAAGCTAATCTCTAGGCTCGATCAAGTTAGTTGGCTACCCATGCTTCAGTCAGGCTCTCTGGGCAAATCCACAAGCCCTAAGTGATCTTTAAAGCTGCCACAGAAAGCCTCTGCATGATGGAAATCCTTGAAGCAGACAAGTGCAACAGAACAAATCGTCTCAGACTTCAGAAATTGGCTGGCTGCTTCCCTCGTACTGTAACAAGGTACAACAAGAGGTCTCGTCAAAGCACGTCCCAGCCAAACCTGGTTCATGGAAAACAACCGTGATGGACAGGGCACTTAGAGTGAGGTTTTGGCAGGCAACAGATCAGTTATGGTAAGATCTAAGATAGCGGTTGCACCCATTACACCCAGAGTGGGCCATTATGTCAGCTGTCAGGAGATAGATTCACTTTTGGCTCTCAGTTTTCTGGAGCATGCTCCAATTGAAGAGATACATTACGAAAGTCATTTGCGTGCATTAAAAGGAGGGTGATAGATTAGGTGTGAGAGTTTGTTTTGATTGGCCGTTGCGTGGTTGTCAGGCAGGCTGAACAGACAGACAGGGCTTGTTTACTGGTGCAGGGCGTGACTTCATTATCCCTGCAGTGCTGCTGCTCACATCAATCACAGCTACTGTATGGCGGCTGTGCTGTCACGCTGATGGCATCCTGTCTGGCGGCTTGGTGTAGAAGTGGGGTTGTAGTGACACTCTCTCCTACCAGGCTTGTCGTGCTATTCTCTCTCTCCTGGTCTCACTCTGGTTCTGTCTCTCACTCACTCTCTAATTCTCTCCCTCATGTTTGCTCCATCATTTTCTCACTTGGTCTTTCTTATTCACTCTCAAGGTTTATGTGTTTATCTATGCCTCTCGTCAGTCTCATCACTTATTCTCTCTCTCACTGAATGCGTATAATTATATTTCAAGAAATTCAATAAGGACACCCTTAGTATAACGCCAGTTAAACGTGGTGAGACGCGTCACCAAACTGTTCAGAATATGTTATAGATGTAAAATAAAAGAGTGTAGACGTGAGAGTGCATTATGTTAATCAGGTATATGTGAAAGACCTTTTCACAGGCGGCGGCGCGACTGTGCGGCAAACCCTGTATATAAAACCGACATTACCGCGGTAATAATAAGTCATTATTTGGAGAAACTTTCTGATTATTTTGAGATACTAAGGCATAATTTCAATAAAAACATTCTCATTATTAAGACTTAGTAAATGATATAATTAAATGTAATAAGTGCTCTTCGGTCGGATTTGTTTGTCGTTCCCAAAGTCACTTTCAGGCGGCGGTAAATGACATTGCTAGTGCTAAATTAATCTATTTCTATAGACACCACCCTGTATTTTGCACCTTTAGGTAGAAATGCTCCAAATTGCATATTCATTAAGGCAAATGCGCAAAATGGAAAGGAGACATGTGTTTCACAGATGTGCCTTCATTATCACAAGTAACAAAAATCGTCAAAAAGTACATGCTCAGATATTAATAGTAAAATGATATCAGTTTAAAAGTCTGCACCTCCCTTTTCTGAATGTGATTATAAATAATCTCTAATAGCGTGTATGCTCACCCTTTATAACAGCCTCCAACCTCTTTCATATCCTCTCAGCTTTTAAATCCTCTCAGTTGTAAAATTTACCCCTCGTTCTTTTTTGACATAACTGTTATAACTTTGCCAGATGTCAGACACATACGTGCCTTTTTCAGCTCGTGTCTGAACACAGAGTGGGTCATGGCAAAACTTGGACTTCTTTGTTTTGGTTAAATTTTTGTGTTGATTTTGCCTTATGTTTAAAATTGCTGTCCTGTTGCAGGATACACCCTACATTTCATTTTTACCTACATGGAATCATTTTTACTTGTAAATAAATTTTGCACTCAACTGTACATGTTAAGAAAATGTAAATGATTTAGGTAATTAATTAATTCAGTAATTAATCATTACTGCTCTGCGACTCTGTCAGTAACATACTGTAGTTTATCTACTTACAAGCTACCACATCCCTACTGAAAAAAATTGTACTTAACATTTACAAAGCTTTATTACTTGTAGTGACGCTTCTAAAAGAAATCCAATGATTGAATGACTCATGTAGACCTAGATTTTTAGCAGACTATTGTGTATGTGTACACACACTCACTCACTCTGTGTGTCTGCAGGAGCACTTCTGGAGTTTGGATAAGGCTGAGACTAAGGTTCCTGCTAAACTCACCATTCAGATTTGGGACAACGACAAGTTCTCGTTTGACGATTACCTTGGTATGAACACACAAAGTGCAAAAATCCCAGAACCTCAGTCAGACCTCCAACACAGAGTTTAGTGATGTTAACCTTCCCAAAACCACAGAACTGTTCAACTGCACCATTTCTCAGCCTTGACATGACAGCAGAACAAGAAGCAAAACATTGCGTGAAATAGGACCGTGCTGATAGAATCCTTATGTTTAAGCGTACTGTATGTGCACGTGTGTCTTTCTGTGCAAGTGTGTCTGTGTATATGTGTGTGTGTGTGTGATTTCTTAATTAGTTTGTTGTGTATGTGTGGGCCTAAGTTTGAACCTAGGTAACTTTTAGTCTCTATCCATGAGGTTACACCACACACAGTGGACCCCCTACACAAATACATCATTCAGCTTCACGGCCACTGTTATTATTGCGTTTATTATACTTATTTCCAGCATATCAGCACATTCAGGGGAAATAAGAGTTATGGCCTAAGGAACATGGTTCCCAAAAGAATGCTGTACACTGAATTATGGAATACGTATATATTTAAACAATATATCATATGGCCACAGTGTAAAAATTTCAGTATTCACAGACTTGTGACAAATTGCCCGCTTTAGGGTGGCATAGTGTACTCCTGCCAAAAAAGTCTTTCTCAAAAGGGAATAATTAGAAAAAATGAAAATAAGCAACAACAAAAAACCAACAACGTCTCTTTCTGTTTGTGTCTTTACCTCTCAGGTTGTTTGGAAATGGATCTGAACCACATGTTGAAGCCAGCGAAGTCTCCTGAGAAGTGTGGTGTGGAGCTGCTCTCTCAGCCCCAGGACAGACTGGTCTCTCTGTTTGAACAGAAGACAGTCAAGGGCTGGTGGCCGTGTGTGACAGACAGACAGGAAGAGAAGATCTTAGCTGTGAGTGACATCTAACACACACACACACTCACACTCAGTGGTTAGGGCACTGGGCTACTGATCAGAAGGTCGTGGGTTCAAGCCTCAGCACCATCAAGCTGCTCCAGGGGCGCTGTATCATGGCTGACCCTGCGCTCTGACCCCAGCTTACCAACACATTAAGGTTCAAAATCTATCTGTGTGCTCTCCCTGTCTGTCTTTTTCTCAGGGAAAGGTCGAAATGACACTGGAGATTGTGTTGGAGCAGGAGCAGGAAGAGAGGCCTGCAGGTGTGGGCAGAGACGAGCCCAACATGAACCCTCATCTGGAGGAGCCTCAGTGAGTCGATCCTGATAACCTCCTCTTTCAGTTCTCAATAAACACACCAAGAATTTAGACTGGTTTCTCTGCTATGTCCACACCATGACCTAACTGATCCGCTAAGTCAAATCTGAAGGTAAATGAATACAGGTTGATGAACTGATACATGACGCGTTCACATCATGTCTTTGCAGGCGCCCTGAAACCTCCTTCTTGTGGTTCTCCTCTCCTTATAAAACTCTGAAATTCATCTTGTGGAGAAGGTTTAAATGGCTCATCCTTGGACTGATCATCCTCTTCTTCATCCTGCTCTTCCTGGGAGTCTTTCTCTACTCCTTCCCTGTAAGCTGTGTGTGTGTGTGTGTTTGGGGTGGGTATAGTTTCTGGGTGGTAATTTTAGAGATGAAAGGATAGACGTAGAGTGTGAATAGCTTCTATCTCTCTGATCATATTTCAGGAATGTGGGGACCATTATTTAATATTGCACCTGGGTCAAATATTTTTCTCTCTCTCTCACACACACACACACACACACACACACACACACACACACACCAGCTCAATGATGATAAGTGCACTACACATATTGTTCTGGTTAGAAAGCCCTGATCTTACTTATTCTTTATGCAGTTCTGGAAAATGTTTCAATTATTGATTTTAGGGTGAGTATTAGGTGAGGCTCATACTATTTTAATCTCTTACATGTGAATTACACAACATAGCTGAGAAATTCTTAACAATTCACACAACACAATCTGTATGAAAAGGTACAAAGCTTAAGGTTAAGGGCAAGATCAGGGGCAGGGTTAGTGTTCATACCTTTCCCTACAACTTCATTCAAATTCGTACATTTTCTTTACGAGAGACCTTCTTTTTTTTCTTGCAGAACTATGCTGCTATGAAGATGGTGGGGCCCTTCAGTGGAATGGGAAAGGGGAATCAATAAGCAGGGGAATTTGAGAAGACTTTGAAGGAAGGATGGAAGTCCTTCCTAGCACCTTCCACCGCTATACCAAACACATCTCAGTATTCAAACTGCTCCAGCTCTGTTACTGGGTTCCTGTTGGCTAATCAAGTCATATCACTTGGGCCATCCACTCTGATCCTATTTTTATCCATCTTTAGCTGAGACGTTTGAGCAGAGAGCAAGCTAGAAGAGGCGTTAAGTGTAAAATGATGTTACACAGTGCTAAGTGTGTAGAATTCTGTGTTGTATGCATTGTATGTGCCTTTAATCAACCCATGTATGCATGTAGAAATGCAGTGTGACTTTGCCTGTTAGCTCCGAGCTCCGTGGCTTTGTGACCCGGTGCTGAACCTGAATTCCCCTCGACTCCCCGCATATACTTTTATCTCTTTCCCTGATTTAAACCCTTTGACATGCTGTCTGTAAAACTCTGGCCTTTTCACAGCTAGCCGCAGCTTTCTTCTGCCTTCACACAGAGAGAAAGAGACGGAGCTTCCTCTCGCCTCCTCCTGCGCCTCCTCCTGCGCCTTCATCTCTCTCTTCCCGCCCTCTTTGCTTACAACATGCGCCGGTGCTTTAGGTTAAAAATCCTGGATTTGTCCTGTGAGGTCTGAGGCAACCTCCTTGTTAGCCGAGCTCCTGCCGTCAGCAGCCGTCTCTCTCTCCTTCTGATAACTATCAAAGCCTCCACAGAAATCCCACACTAAATGGACCTGGTGTCAGCCGGTGTGTGTTTGCCTATATTTGTGTCTGAGTCTTAATTAATCGGAGGCTGAATGTACGAGACACAGAAAAAGTGAGTGTGAGAGAGTGTTTTATGTGTCTTTGACTGTCGACAAGCAACATTTCTTGGTAGCTGTGATTGTCTGTGTATCTGAATGAGTTTGAAATCATGTGTGTGCATCTGGTAAAAGGTCAGAACCACGTTAAAGGACCTATTAAAAAGGCAATCAGCATGATAAAACACACTGACAGAAGTAGGTTATGTGCTGTGTTCCCTACTGTGCTGAGTGAAACACAAGCTCATGGGTCAAAACTCAGGCACTGGAAGGGTCAATCGGACCATAGCTCAGGGTTCCACAGTGCTGCACATATTATGTAAGACTGACCTTTGAGTGCTTAGAGGGCTTAGCAGTGTGTTTATCCTACAGCTAGAGGCATACAGTGTCCTTCTGAGCAGGAAAGTTCAAGAGAACCAGGCTAATCCCTAATATCCACCAATTTCCTGGATTGTTTACATGTTGGCCCAGAAAAAGAGGTAAAAAAGATGGGGAAATGCCTTTGATCTTTATTTAGGTCTCATTCATTTCTAGGTGGAGGTGGAAAGACTGTGTCTATGAGAAGTGAGTAAAGGCAACTGAGTAAACATAGAGGCAAATAAAAGATGATACGTTTTATTTGTTTTTCTTTTGTTTCTCCTCTGTGCGTTGCTGTCAAACTGAGTAGACTAATTATATCATTGCCCTAAAGCCATACAATCTCTGAGTCTCAAAACACTTGAAATGGCTAATTTTGCAGGACAAATGTTGATATATGTAGTCTTGGGCCTATTCAGCCAAAGTATTTGAGGGTTCCAATTTACCCGGAAAATGACTAGCAATTATGTGAATGTTATACCTCGTTAAAGTTACACAACATGACAATCCTGCCTGTTAATGTTTTTGTATAACTACTATTTCTGTGAATACAACACACTGTATAACTGCTGTTACTTCAAATACAACATGCTGCACTCTGCATCTCTAATCCAATGATGACTGTGTTGGCTCTAATCCCTCATAGGGATAAATTCACTGTGCCTAAAACTATATGTGCATCCATTTTCAGGCAACATGTGTATAATGTAGCAAAATTCCAGTAAAAATATTATGTCCTCAATATAATATTGTTTTTGTTGCATCAAGACCTACATTAAATCTGTTTTAAAAATGGTGTATGCCATGAAGCACGTTCCACATTTTCGGGGTTTTCTAAAGAGAGCTGCTTTGAAGTAGCATGCATGTGGATTTGAGCTTAAGCAATGCCAAGAAGGCCTCAATTGATCAGTCTGGTTAACGCTGGCTTTCGTGCCGAGGGTTTCAGCAGCAGGAAAAAGTTTATCTGCGTAAAAGTATAAACATTTGAATATCTTTTCGTTGTCTCATACTGTCTCCCATGTACCTGAAGATGTAGCCTAACCTTGTACATCATGATTTCACAGTCCATGCACTCTTCAGGATTAAATTTGCACACAAAGGTACAGGGAGTTGGTGCAGTCATTTGCCCAGTTAGAAACTGAGCCACATCATTGTTAGCTAGCCCTGGAATTTTGCTGAGTAGTGTAGTCCTGGAGTGTGGAGACGGTGTTAGCTTATAAAAACACATTAACCAGCAGGAACTTGGGAAAGGTGCGGCACTTAAACAGTGTTGTGGTTGTGCCATGTGGAATAGACCTCCACCAGACCCTGTCTCACTGCCGTCGTCTTGCTGACGCTTCAAATAAGCTGGCCAGCTTTGAAATAAAAGCAGGAATTGAATCGAGTGTGAATCAGGGGGTGTGACTGTCGAAATCTGCCAGCGCAGTGGTATTTTAGAATTTTGGCCCAAAACTGCCCTTGTGTTACTGCCTAAAGAGACCCCCTCTTAGCACAAACTTAAAGCCAAAACTTTATTTTCTTGACTTCAAGCAAAGTCCTAGTAAAAGTCCTTTTCCATTTCTTACAACCTGGTTTTGTAGATGTACACTATTAATGTCACCCCAGTTCAATATAAATATGCTACTTCACCCATCTACTAACTAAATTCAACACTGAATTATTTTATCCATATAAAATAAGAACTAACAACTCAGTTGTAGCTACTAAATGCATCATAACACACGGAACACCATATATCTAATAGAATCAATCATTTTTAATAAAACTAATTAAATACCAGACTTGCCAAATTTATTGCCATGGTAGAGCTGAGGAATTGGCTGATACTATAAACGCTATAACCTAGAGGCTCACACATGTGAGTGAACACCCACAAAAGCGCAAAAGAAGACAGAAAGGTCTTCTGTCAGGCAGCCGGTTATTTCTATCACTAAAATATCAATGCAACATTTATAAATGAAATTTAATCATAAATCATTGCAGGAAAAAAGTGCAGACCATTTTTAAAATGAATGAGAGGAGGTGATTTGATTGGATAGCACAGCAGCACGCCTAACCACACCTCTTAAAATGTTGTATTCTTTCTAACCCCACCACTTTTTACCATTGCGCCTTGCCAGGTTACCGCCAGTGGCAATGGCCACAAAAATACCAAGAACATATAACACTGCAATCTTATGCCTTATTTTTTGCACTTGCACTATAATTATGAAAATAGAGGATGAAATGGGAGGCCAGGACCAGTGCAGGTTTTCATCACTGAGCCTCATTCCGCTGTAGGAAAAGTGAGAAAATGTGCTGGGCTGTTATTATTAGGAAATAGGCTAATGTGTTAAATGTGCCCTTTCTATAACACAAATTAGTTAAAGTTATTTTTTGGGGTGGGGCCCAGAGCAGTATTCTGTCACGAAGCCCAGAAATTCTATATACCCCCACATGCTATGTTTTTCAGTATTTGTGATAAATGAGAAGTAAATTATTAGCCCCATTACCAGGACCATCTGCTTACATTTCTTATTACACATAAAAAGGGCAGTGGTGGCTCAGTGGTTAGGGTACTGGGCTACTGATCAGAAGGTTGTGGGTTCAAGCCTCAGCTCTGCCAAGCTGCCACTGTTGGGCCCT
>JAOUQW010000040.1:9058763-9085805 GCA_028565825.1 Olivaichthys viedmensis | reverse complement strand
TCGTGGGTTCAAGCCTCAGCTCTGCCAAGCTGCCACTGTTGGGCCCTTGAGCAAGGCCCTTAACCCTCCCTGCTCCATGGGCGTTGTATCATGGCTGACCCCAGCTTACCAACATGCTGTGATATGCGAAGAATCAATTTCACTGTGCTGTACTTGTATATGTATATGTATATGTGACAATAAAGGAGCTTTCCGTTCCATTCTATGCAGGACCTAGGCTCATGTTGTATTTGAGTCAATTGTTGAAATACAGTATTTCAAAAAGAATACCAGTAAATATTTGTTGTAATTCTTGCCTCTTAATCATTGTAAACAAACAGATCACTACTGCATGCACAAACAATCTGAACATAAAACTTGTTGAAAGCCTCAATTACGCTGTTGTTACATTGTAACTAACATGTAATAGGCTTACACGGTGGCGTGTGCTTCGACGCGGCTCTTGTGAAATACGTGTCTTTGTAGGAGGAACATTACTGCATAATAAATCATGGTGCTGAATGTGATTCAATACCAGTGGGTCACAACACTCTCTCTCTGACTCACTGTAACCTGGGAAACATCCATATTACAGCCCCCAGTGCGCCCAGTAACACAGTGATATAATCGGCACCTACTAGCTTTTGCTTAAATTCCATCACATCTTGGCAGCCTTTCATACAGACGTCCAACAGCTCAAATATAATCCACCGATCTAAGATGAAAAGTCATAATTGTGAGTTTACTGTCCGTGAAATGAAACCCTGTGTGGATGATTTGATATATATAGTGGCATTGTCTGTGCTATATGTAGAAGGGTAGGGTATGTTTGTATATACCTCATTATGATGAAACTGACCTAAGATAAGATTACCCAAGACATCAATCAATTAAAGACCTCATGAGAAAGCCCACAGACCCATTACAATGAGAATGATATCCCAAAAAAAACAAGCAGCAATAATTTGCATGATTCCAATATAAATTTTATTCTGATTATCTTGCCTTATTTAAGGGTAATGGCATAAACACTGTTGAGATTTCTAAGAGCTTTTTGTACTTCTGTACAATATGTTTTCCAGTATAAAGCATAAAAAAAGAGTCCTCTTAAATCAATTTTAAATTGATTTGCTGGCGAAAAATCAGCTTTGTGTATCCACGGCTTTAAAAGCCCTCTGATCTTTTCACCAGCCTTATAAGGCGTTCTTGGTGGAATAATTTCCTGGTGAAAAGGTTTTAATAAAAATGATCCCTTTAAAGGAAAGAGTCCTTATGGCACAATTTTATCACAAAATTTATTTTCAATGGCAACTTGATATTTTAAGTACTTTTTAAGTACCTTTTATGTGGCTGGAAAGAGTTCAAGGCCCCTGTCATTTGAAAAAAAAAACTCTGATCAGCTGTCTTAGAGTAAGTACCATCGGAGTGGCCTGAGCTAGCCCAGCCACGGTAGCCTGTATTTACAAAGAAATTGAGGAGCAGGAGAGATCCCATTTTCAAACTTGTCCAGTCAACACGTCTCCATGTAACTGTATTTAGATGGCCTTAGAGTTTTCCTTAATTGCTACCTTTCCCTTTCGTTCTCTTTCTCTCTCTCTTGCTCTCACTCTCTCTCTTCTCGCCCCATTCCTCATTTTGTGTAGGTAATGTGTGTTTCTGTGTGTGTGTTCCTCGTGTTAAGGTTTGGGTGTGTTATTTCAGCCTTGGTGAACTTCCTGTGCTCCTTGACCATTGTCCATTGAGTATGTGGGTGGGAGGCAAGAGTCAGGCCTAACCTCCCCTCTCATAATTCCTACAGTATACGGGGAGAAGGATCAGATTTCTGCTAGTTAGTAGACAGAATGAATTGGACTCTACATTTAACACACAGAAGATGTTGACCTGTACCTTGTACCTTTAAATTACTTCCCATGTGTTCATATGACCACAAATGCTTTGTTAGGGTTTTGTAGTTTTAAGATTTGTTTAACTGTGTTTGGTAAGAGGTATGCCTAAAATTGTAATACCTAGTTGGTGCATTGCTTATCTTACACTGTAATTACAAAGGCGAGGTGTGTTTGATTCTCAACCTAGAAATTTTTTTTATTGTCTCTAGAATGAGATCATGGAAAAATTCAGACAAGTCGACATCAAAAAGCTTCACCTATTAAACAACATCTGCATTGACTGCTAACTTGGCATTGCCAACCTTTTAGAAATCAACCACCAGTCGCTGTGGACCAAAGGACCATTATCACGCAAATTGAATTAACAGATTAATAGTTCTCAAACAACAGAGACGTCATAAGTGGGTGATTTGGGACATCTTATTAGCCATCTCGGGTATTGCAACTAACTGCTTAATAGCCTCTTTAAGCCAATTTAGCAATCATATACATAAGTATTAACTCTTTTTACACATAATTATCAACAGAATAAACAAGGAGGAATTTTTCACTCTGAAATGGAAAAAGCTATATAATTTTATGAGCCGCACAACCATGGGATTTTTTATGTGTTGAGTCATTTTTGTTTTCTCAACATGCCTTGTTTCGATAAAGCCTTTGTTTGGTTTAATCTGGGTCCAGATGACAATGAAATATGTTTGATTTCACTTACCTCTACACAACTACTGTTTAAGACTGTTTTGTTCATGCTTTTGGTAGACCTTCCAATAAATGGTTCTAGAAGTTGAGGAATAAAACATCATGTCCTTATGCAAAGGAAAAGCCATATCTTGGACAAGATTCAGGATTATTTAGCCCTTAACTGGCCAGGTGGCCCTGCGTTGCTCTCTAAGCCCCATTCTGCACCATGCGATGTTCTCTAAACCCCATTATGAGAATGCTACCCAAGGAGTGGTTTTATGGCACTATGAATGTAATTGTTTGCCTGTTTTATGCATTCTGCAAGCAGTGGGGTGGCATCTACACACATGCACACACCACATAAAACCCTTCACACAAAACACTAAGCATACTTTTGAGAATGCCGTGGTTTGTGGTCTTCAGAATTTGCCACCCTGACAGTAAGCTGCTCCTGCTAGGGCCCGGTCTGGCACTTCTACCTACCACAGAGCCTGAGAGACAACACGCAAAAAGAGCGACTAAGGCATGTGACGAGATACAGTATTGTGAGGGCAATGTATGTGCAGGGAGGAAATACAGATGTAATGTCTCAAAAGATGTATGTTAATAAAGACATGTAAAAACGATATTCCGAATTATATTTAGAATTTTGTTCAGAATTATCTGTTGAGAAAAGCCAGCAAATAATAGAAATAGAGGGATATTTAGAGACGTGACCTTATAGGACCTTCTGTTATGGAATACAAGTGTGTGGCCTGTGGCTGCTCAGTTGGGGTTTTAGTCTCATGTTGGGACGTCTGGGAACTGAACTTTACTCAGACACCATCTATTTCCTTTTATTACATCAATAGGAAACATTAGAGGTCAACTTGCAGGAACTGAAAAATGCCCATTTCTTTGATGCTGCATTGTGGGAGTCTTAACTGTGCCCTTCCTTTTCAGGCATTGCCTCTTTTGACCCATTATTTTGTTTAGCTCAAGAATCGAGGTCGACCAATGTGTCCTTTTGTTGTGGGCAGTTACATTGTCACCCCCAGAGGCATTCGGTTTTACCACTTCATTCTTTTGGCGTCCTCATATGTGCCCACAGCCTTTTTCCTTTACCCAGAAGTCTCAGCAAAGCAGGATGCTGAAATATGCCTAGCATAAGACATGGGTAATGTTCTCATTTACACTGGCATTTAAAACAGATAAACTTTCCATTACATGGATGAATTTTTTTTTATTGTAATCAAATATCTGAGTATCTGGGATATGACCAGAATTTAAATCTCTTTGGGGAATGCCATTTTTGTTTCTAAAAATAACGAAAACACATCATTTTATAATGTTTATTGTCCAAGTTCTCTCAATGATGAGGACGAAATGTGTCTGAATATGAATTTTAGGAATGTTTTGACTGCTACAATGAGGCTTTGGCTTATTACACCTGGCCTGAAGTTGGTTTGGTCACTGTAATTTCACCACAGCTAGTACAGCATGTTCCCAGCAACTGTCCTTCAGCAAAGTCGGGAAACTAAACCCCAGGTTCTGTTCCAAGAGAAAACCATTTGGGACTCAAGTGGTGCTTTACCAGAGATGTTTTTTCCAGTCATATGGAAGACATTTCAGTCATTCCTTTGCACTAATGTGTTAAAGCATAGATGCCAGGCTTGGAGCAATAAACGAAAAATATTTTCATCAAGCATTAAGGTGGTTAACGTCTTCCCTACCTTTTAGAGTAATATTAGAGTCCAATGGAATCCGGTCTAGACTTACAAAAACTGACTTGAACTTTATTTGGTTTGTCAGTTTAGTACTTACATGAGCCCACAATTTGAAAATTGCAAAAATGTGTATATAAAAACTCATACAAAGAGTAAGAAAGAATTAAGAAAAAAGGCTCCTCAGGAGTTCTTTGGATAGTTAAGGGTTCTTAGCTTCCTAAAGGGGTTTCTACTTGGATCCCTCTCTGAAAGGAAAAACCCTGTCATAGGGTTCTACTTAGAACATTTAAGGGTTCTAAAAATGAAGAACCCTTTGGGGTTCTAGATTGAACCTTTTTTTCTAAGAGTGTAGGGCAAGTGATCATAGATTTCCTAGTTGTAATAAATGCCAAATTCTTCTTTGAAATCAATTTGCAACTTAAATAAATGTTTGTGTTTCTATGTTATTGTAAACTTCACCTTCTTGTTGGGTTCAGTTTTCCCTAAAATGTCTATATCATATAAGTCACCCCAAAAAAACTCAGGAGAGATAAGTGTCTTTATATCAAAAATAATAGTTGCAGATTTAAAGGCAAAAATTGTTATATTTCATGTAATAAATTAGTGTAGCCTTTTGTGTTATTTACACACAGTATTTTTTCCATGTTCAAGAGTACACATTCAGTAATGGCTTGTGAACTTGTAAAGCTAAAAATCATATCATGGAATAAGTCAAACTAATCTGTCTCCTTTTGCCTTTCACCCCACTTGAATTCATCCATTTCTACACCCAATACCACATTGAGTCTGTGAAATCCCCTCTGGAGTGTAAATGACTGAAAGAGATGGAATGTGCGTACAACACTCTAAGCTACACCACAGTGTCAATGTGTTCCAGTATGTTTTTATTGCTCCTCAGTTCAGATGAAATAGTCATGTGGGGTGCGTGACCGAGCGTGGCAGTCGCCATGGCGCTTTTGTTTTGGTTTGATTGCCCTGGTCTTGTGATGTTATTCACCCCACCTGTCTCGATGGGAGGGGAAGAGCCGGGGCGCCGTGAGCCGCACAGCGGCAGCTTGCCTCTCTCACCGCGCCTCCTAACCAGCAGCCACTTCCAGCTGCCTTCCCGATCGCGGCCGCACGGCGATTTCCCCAGCACCTGATCGCGTTCCCTGAGATCCCCCCAGAGGCGCTTCCTCGATGCTGCTATCGGAGCCAGCCACAGATGCAGCTCGGATCACCCGCCTCCCAGGAGCCATCCCGGATGCCGTAAGAGGCGTGGCTGAGATACCCTATGCCGCAGGAGGCGTAACCCAGTTCCCAGATGCTGCAGGAAGCATAACCCAGCTCCCTGACGCCGCAGGAGGCGTAACCCAGGTCCCCGATGCTGCAGCAGGCGTGGCGGGGCTCCCTGATGCCGTAGGAGGCGTAACCCAGTTCCCTGACACTGTAGAGGGCGGCTTCCGGGTGTCCGATGCTGTCCTGCCTCCAGCCCCTGGCAAGGATGTCATCGCTCCGCCTCTGGGCTTCGGGGATGACGACGCCGTCTCGCCTCTAGCCCCCGGCGAGGACGTCTTTGCTCCGCCCCTGGGCTTTGGCAATGGCGATGTTACTCTGCCCCCTGTCTATGGTGAGGACGTCATTGCACCGCCCTCGGGCTTTGGGGACGGCGACGTTCCTCCGCCCCCCGAGCATGAGGAAGATGTCATTGCTTCGCCCCCGGGCTTCGGGGACGGTGACGTTTCTCTGCCTCCAGCCCCCACTGAGGTCATCGTTGCTCCACCACCGGGCTTTGGGGACGAGGACGCGCTGCGTTCTGCCCCGGCGGAGCACATCATCGTGCCGCTCCCTGCACTGGGGGTGGATGGTGGGGCTGCGGCGCTGGCCTCCGTGCCACCACCCGGACATGGACATTAGCTCCAAGGGCCCGGGGCTCCCCCTGGACTGCCTGTTTGGGCGCAGCCCTGTAGAGGGGGGGCTTTGTCAAGCACACGGCTGTGCATGTGACCGAGCGTGGCAACCACACGCTTTTGTTTTGGTTTGATTGCCCCTGTCCTGTGATATTATTCACCCCACCTGTATGTTGTTAGTCTGAGTAATCCGTGTATGTTTTTAAGCCCTCATGCTCCCCGTCCAGTTTGTCCTTGATTGTTTTATGTCTATACTGTTTGATGTCGCGTGTGTTTCTGTGTGTAGTTTAATTCCAATAAATGTTCTATGTCTAAAATGGCTTGCGCCTGTGTCTACCTGCATCTCCGCTGCTGTCAAACATTAATCAGGTTTTTATAGTGAGTGTTTCCATGTTATAATTACCACACGAAACTACTACGTTACTGTATGCTGAGCCACATATACTGAAGAACTTAATAACGCCCCCTGTAATTGCCCTTGTCGATTACCCCTATAAAAAGCAGCTGAGGAACAATAGTTCCAGTGCCAACTGTACCATACCAACCGGAGCTTTTTACACTGCAAGCCATGTTTGTGCATTAATTGCTAATCAAAAAGCCCACATAAAAGGTGAAAAATCTATCAGCAATCACAAGGCACAAATGGCTCATTTGAAACCAAATGATCGGAAAACTTAACTAACTAAATTCGTTTTTTAAGGAGAAGGTTTCATTTTTGTGAAAAATGCTGTATGATTCAGCAGGGGGTTCCCAACATCAGCTACAGTCAGTGACTCAGACATCCGGTGTCATTGCAACATGTGTTTACTGTAATTGGCACAGATTAAACTAAGCACAGATTCTTGAGGTTAATAACTAACTCTGACCAGTGATGGGCAAAATGTTACTTTGCTACTATAAAAAAATAAATAAACTCATACAGTGATTTTTTGTGTTCTATATTGAGTTCCCACATTTCAAAATACAGGCACATATTAAATGGAATCCACTGACAT
Organism: Olivaichthys viedmensis; assembly: GCA_028565825.1. Lineage (NCBI taxonomy): Eukaryota > Metazoa > Chordata > Actinopteri > Siluriformes > Diplomystidae > Olivaichthys > Olivaichthys viedmensis. The sequence continues at coordinate 9,078,669 of JAOUQW010000040.1, read as the reverse complement.
AAAATCCCAGGGATCAACGGAGCACACGCACTAGAAATCCTTTTGTTCATCTGAAGTCTACTCATCTGTAAAAACTCTGGCTTCCTCAATATGCTTGCTACTCTCTGAGGTTTGAAAGTCATATCCACAAACCAATACCTAGCGCTGTTCAGTTGTCTCCAATCTAATACCCAGTCCATCATCCTCCAGCTCCAGTGACTACAAAATTCAACGTCGTGAAAATTGTTCAACAAAAATCGTGCTAGTATTTCCCTTTACTTTTTAAGTATCCGTGTGGTTACAATGACGCCTTGGGCTTTCTGAAATGGAGAAATCCACACGAATCCTTCATGACAAAGCATGATGGCTGGAAAATAGGATGTGAGACTATACTGTAGCTTCTTGTGCCAAAGAGTAAATGATAGACAGAAGTTTGTACCAAGAAATGAAGTTCAGTAAAAGAGAATTGAGGTGGGTCCCCTTAGGAGTGGAAAATGCCTACCAATAACACCAGTAAAATTATTCCACTGCATTACCTGATTTAAAAAAATTTAGGCAGCCTTTGCGAGGCGTTGATGTTGGCACCACCCGGTCGCAAAAAAGTGGGCCTAATAACCATACAACAGCTTTATTTTTCTGTAAGTCCCTAAGCATTTCTGTAACTACAGGGTTGAAGCAGGGGAGTTAATGTGGAGAAGGGGCTCCTTCAGTGACTGGCAAAAGTCCAGGAGTCAACCCAGTGGAAGTTGGTGCCAGGGTCATCGTTTACAACTGTGTTCATAGACATAACTTTTGCCTTCTCACTGGGTGGTACTGAAGGATTTCCCTAATGATTCACAACTAGCAATTTCTTAATTCGGCCATGATTTGTAGAGCTCAGAGCAATGACGAGGAGCTTGTTAAATTTCATACTATAGTATTAGTGCTTTCACCACAGTGGGGGTGGATTTTACAGCCTAATTGTAACATTAAATAGTATAAGCTAGGCATATAAAAATTATTGTATTCATTACATTGGAATAAATGAAAAATATTTAATGGTTGTACTAAACATTTCGTTTTTTTCATGATTGCATAATGTGAACAGACTCAGGATTTGTAAGTAGTCTAACAAAGTAAGCCTGGCCATTCAGACCAATTTACCTAAATGGGTAGGTTATAAACGTCTGTCAGGTAAACAGTAAAACATTGCACATGTAGCTTTACAAAATACCTTTAGAAGCAAAATGTCAAAGTAAGCCTTGTAAGATTTGTATGATTAGTATGCAAAAATCTTATAGTGACCGAAATTATTCATTTTTTAATGGAATTAAGTGCCACAAGAGGCCTCATTTTCTCAATTCAGTTTAATGCTTTTACATATTTGTAAAAATTAAAGAAACCCTCTTTGTACCATGAGTTGGCTGAGTCAGATTTGGTAAAAAATACTTTTTTCTGTGTGCTAAGATAGCTTAGCTAATGTTAGTACATGAACAAAATAGTGTTTATTATTATGGTATATTTTGAAAGGTTTGCTAAATTGCTAAATAAATCACTGAGAATATAACAATGTAAATCGAGACTGAAATTCCACTCGTGTCTACCTATGACAGATGTGAGCTAGTTTACTTGCAGTTAACGAGCAGGCTAGCTATAGCAAGAGGGCATGGGGGATGTTTTCAAATTGAATTTGAAAAACCTATTTGAATTTGTGTATATTCATAGATGGTATTTTAAATGGGGGTAAAGCCGTAGAGATGTTCTTAGCCCATTTTATCACATGAACTTCGGGTGATTTGTTATTTTTAAAATGGTCCGAAGAATAAGCACTCAAGCCACACACAAAATAAAAAAAATTGGGTATGAAGAGGTTGCACTTTTGGATCAATAGTCCACTTGTTTTTTGGTAGTTGGTTGTGATTGACATTGCTTATTAGACAAATTTTCTCAAAATATCTTTCTTTTGCTTTTAAAAGTCTATCACTATAAATTATTTTCTGTCACAGATTATTTCCTTGATGTAAATTTGGATGCAATGTGACATGACATGATTTATTTTATGGTATGTGAAGGGTGGAGCACTGGAAGGGTAGCACTGTGCTAACAAGTGATTTCAGCATCTCAAAAAAAGATTTGTCCTTCTGGAGCAAAAAACCTAAGAAAGAAAAGAAATTACTTGGGAAAAGTAGGTCTGTTTTACAATATAGTGTATGCTAGTTTATGTGGTCTTGGATGTTTTGGTAGCTGGTCAGTCAGTTAGCTAGCTTGCAAGCCACAACATTTCAGCTTTTTAGTGTGTTCGCTCACTATCAGGCTTATCAGCATGAACGTTTCAGATTGTATCTCTTAGTTGTCAGCAGTTCTATTGGTGTAAACTCTTAGATGGACTGTTAAGGTATTACATTTTTGAATCAATTACGGATATGTTGTAAGTAGGTTGGCAACCATGCCATGAGTAATAAAAGATGATATTGGAGACAGCCAGCTAACATTAGCTAACTATGATTGGCCTAGCTAGCCAGCTAATGGTCATTAAGATTGCCCATGTCAGTGTGGGAAAATAAAGACAAATTAGTCCCTGGAATTAAGATAATTTCAATAATTGGAACTCTGAAGGTCACATAATGTTATTGCAGGAAGTTATAGTCAGCCTATTTGTGTTTTATTGTTCATTTATTTAATGGGCTTACCCTAGTGTTATGGGTATGGTATCTACCATTAGTGATTTATTTATTTATTTGTTTAAAGGTTTTAAGTTTTACTACTTTTCCAATAGTACTCTTACTACTTTTAATATATTAAATATATTACCACACATGATTTAGCTACCTTTTACTGTTCTTATAGTTATTGCTTGGTACAAATAAGCTTACAGAAGGCTGCTGGCATTTTTTTTCTTATACTATGCATGTATATTAATTGTATGTATTGTTGAAATACCAGCTGTGTAGTCAGTGGCCTACAAATAGCTATAGCTGCAACACCCTGGTGAAACCTCAACAGATTATGAAACCATCTAATTATCTATAAATAAATTCCCTCTTTAGTATTTCTAATGTGACTTGAATTGCACAGGTTTTGCACATAGAATATGTCAGTACTGTATTCTCTGTCCGTGAGTTGCAAAGTGTTGGTGTGCTGCTTAGGGCACCCAAAAACCTAGGGCCAGTCCTGCTTGAGTGCTTGGATACGTCTCTACCAGAGTTGAAGGGGCAACCAAAAAAAGAAGCATTTGCTGGTACTTACTTATAGAATTGTTCAAGCTGCCGCACGAGCCCTCACAATTGCAAATTTGTAAGAATTTACACGAGCCATCTCATGAAGTAACAAACAATTAAGGTTGGGTTAAAGGGGTTAGCTGTTGTACATTTTTTTATGACTTCATTTCTATGAAATCCAATAAAATCGCACCTGTCCTTTAGAAACCTGATTAATTTTGCAAGGGATCGAATTCTCAATCTCAGTCAAAGTATGTGGTGACCGTTGATAGAAAAACGTTTAATATCAAAAGTAATAGCTTGATTTTGTAACCAGTGTTGCCAACTTGGGTGACTTAATTTCAAAAAAGAGCCCAACAACAAATCTAGCAACTTTTTGAGCAGATGTTAGCGACTGTCCTGCACTCGATATGGCTCTCCAGCTCACATCACAGCTATACGAGAGAGCAAGTTCGGTCAACTCACCACCAGTGTGTCTGAAGCCTGACTGATGTTTCCAATGACCAATCACTGATCACCATTGTTTGCGCCACCTGCACACTTCTTGGTTTTAAAGTCTCTTTGCTATATTTACAAGTAACAAAAGTGAGTTATTCTATCCGTAACAAGTTCCTTCGTGTCTATTTTCCAACTACTTACTACCACTGCTTCTTTTTTGTCTGCGTTCTTAATAGAAATTATATTATTTTGTCAGAGTGCGAATTATACAATGACATTGCTCTATTTCAGTTATTTTCCGCTCGTCTATGCCTCCAAATGCACTGCCATTGGTCGGTCAGTAATTAAAGTCACATGTGATGAAGTGCAAAAAGCCCAGAGCGGGAAACAAGAGAATTTCCATTTCAAGAATTTTTATAACAAGAATAGTATAGACTTATTTTGTGCCTAAGGTAGGACGTGATGATGTTTCTGACATACACTATATGGTTAAAAGTATAAGCTTGTTGGACATCCCATTCCAAATCCATGGGCATTAATATGGAGTTGCCCCCCCTTTGCGGCTATAACAGCCTCCACTCTTCTGGGAAGGCTTTCCACAAGATTTTGGAGTGTGTGAGAATTTGTGCCAATTCAGTCAAAAGAGCATTTGTGAGGTCAGGCACTGATGTTGGACGAGAAGACCTGGCTCGCAATCGACGTCCCAATTCATCCCAAAGGTGTTCAGTGGGGTTGAGGTCAGGGCTCTGTACAGGCCACTGGAGCTCCTCCACACCAAACTCATCAAACCATGTCTTTATGGAGCTCGCTTTGTGCACAGGTGCACAGTCATGCTGGAACAGGAAAGCATACATCACTACATTAAACCGATTTATTTTGAGTGGTTGAATAGGGAGCACTGCGTCTTGCGATTGCTAATCAGTCAGGTTATCTAGATTTAAAGCTACCTTAATTTCAGCTATTAGCGTTAGCTACTACAACCACAGATAATGCTAATGTGTTGGCTGCATAGGCTCTTAGACACGGCAGTAACTTTAAAAAGTAAAAACGCAAAAATATTAAACATAAATTAGGTTAAAACAATGGGTAAAAAATGGTTAAAGACAATGTGAAATGGCAATTCGAATGCATTTTTTTCACACAACATGACGTATTTGGTCGGGCAGGACTTTGGTTTTATCCATCTGGATTTGATTGGCTTGTGAAAAGTTAAGGGGTATTGCTGCGAGCACAAGGTAACTCAGGGGGGAGGAGGAGATGAAACATGACATAAAATGATTGGTTATTATATTTTTTGCCCGCAATTATAGTGATGTAAAAAAATATATATATCAGAGGCCGTTTAGAGGCGGGAAAAAGTCGCTGCACTTTAGTGAAAGATTACAGACAAAGAAGAATTTTGTCTTTTAAGTCATTGTGCACGATTCATCTGTACTAATCTGATCAAGGACACGAGCTAACAAGGTAAAAGAGGTCCGTTTTAATTTCAGCTTGTCTTTAAGGACAGTCAGTGATTTTGGTGGAAGTTAGCTAAAGCTAGCTCCTTTGAAACTAAAAATTCTGATAAATACAGCCCCTCCCTGTAGTGTTCCCCCCAAAACCACATCCTAAAACACATGCCTAGGCTAGCACACCTGAATGTTAGTGCAAGAGGGAGAGTTTTCTGGCAAGTAGAGACGTCTCCTTGTCCTGATTGGTTGGATGTTGGGGGTCCACATTATTTGTTTTCTCTCCCGCTAACAGATCCTGGGGCGCCACAGAGACTGACGTTTCTCCTCTGAGCAAGTATTTTATTCACAGCAGCCAGAATGTGAGGAGAACCTCACCAAATATTACAAAAGGGGTTCTAACTTAAAGATTGCCAAACCCACCTTTAGGTCATATAGCACACGTCAGGGAGCACTGTCAGGCTGGATATCAGCATGGCTGTGAAGAACTTTTGGCTCTGTCGACATAACTAGTTCTGTTAGATCCCATTAGCTAACAAAAGTGTTGTCAAGCAACACAAGCAAGTCTCTCCGCCACAGACAAACCTTAGTATTCCTGATTTGAAAAGGCAAAGTTGGCCACCTTTCCTCTTTTTTTTTTGTCCCTTAAAGGCCACTATGACACCTTTGAGTCCAAAACATACTTACCCCAAACTCTGCATCATAAAAACAATCCAGCTCTATGAAACTCTTTCTATAAACTCAAAGTAAGAGAAAATGAAATGCATTTCCCTTGAGAACAAACTTAAAAAGAGAAAGCTTGCATCATGTTGCAGTCACGCACAGATCTGACCCGTGTCTGTTTACCATTAGTAAACACTGTATCAGGAGGGATGGCCATGGGTACGAGTGGTGCTACAGATTGCTTGCTGCTCGTGAGTCATCACACATGAAGCTATCGCCAGTGAGTTCACCGCGTTTTTGTTCCACTGCTTAGAGAACAGAGCAGCCTTTTAAAATATCACCCGCAGACTCTCCCTCACACACACACACACACACACACACACACACAATCCTCCTTTCTTCTGCTCCAGCGCTTCTTCACTAATACTTTCTGCTACTTCACAAATTTCAAAACTTTATTCCTCCTCCCCCTTTACATTGTAAATGGAGGGCTGTACACTTCATCTAGAGTAAACTGCATTAAGTTATTTGAGAGAAATGTGATATATATTTTGAACATCTTCTCTTGCATCAGTGGTTCATCCTCCTGATTTAAAAGAGTGTAAGTTAATGAATGAGATTCCAAGAGCCTAAATGTGGATAGCCCTGAAAACAAAAGAGAAGTGGATACAAACAATGCGATAAAAATTGCAGGCTGATAATCTATCTGCTGATAGTGATATTATAATTTCACACAGTAGGCAAAAATATGGATAATAACAGCTCGAATGAAAGAAGTGCAGCATTACGTCCCACCTATATATTGGCGTAAGTTTAATTAGCTCGAAAATAAGGCCTTCAGTTCACAGACATGGCTGTTAAGATGAAACTAATTAATAATAATAATAATAATAATAATTAATAGAATTTTTTTTTTTTTTAGCTAGACAATTATTTACTCAGTGGGAATCAAATATGTGGGGTAAGAAAAATTTAATCCACATATGTATATAATATATAAAACAAAAATTGGTTCAAGACTGTCCACAGAAACTGCAGTCAGAACGTTGACTTTTTTTAAATTTTATTTGCCATTGTTTGACATTAGATATTGACTACAATGCGACATGGCTATCCCGAATAAACCAGCAAAATCATGTAAACACCAAAAGTTGCACAAAATGCTGATTAAAAAAAGCATCATGTCATGTTACATGGCCATTTGGAGGCACTTTTATATAACCACTGCATATAAACAAACAGGTCAGACAGCTGACGGTTCATTTTTAAAAAGAATATACATTGTCCATTCCATTTCACTTGTACATTGTCCAGAGTGCCATTTATGAAAGCTGGAGTGGCTGTCAGCACCGTACATGCTCTATATAACATTCCTTATTGGAGCGAGGCGCCACTGACAGTCAGTGAAAACTGCAATAACAATGTCTCACTGACAAGCAACACACCCACCATTGTAAATTTCAAGCAATTTCCATTATATATTTTGTGCTTCACTGGAAGGCAGTTAAGGAAGAGCAGTGTAATTGTGTTTACTCTTCTTGGATCTCCACTTCTAAAGTTTAGTTGGCGTGAGAAGGTTAACACTAAACTTTTATATTGCTTTAATTCACATAGAAACAAGGCCTTTTTTTCTGGCACACAAACATTCAAGCTGTATAGTGAAGTCAGGTAGATGGTGAGCAAATGCTGAAGTGTGGATAATCTGATGCCTAGGTCACAGTCAGACAAGAGCACTTACACAATCATTGCATAGTGCGTGTGATCTGCTCACAAGCAGTACGTGTGCTTTACAAATGAAGCAAACACACGGTTACATAACTATATTAAGGTAAGAAAACACAGTGGCTTGGCAGTTGGAGTAAATGATGGCAATGTTCCTAAATGTGATTATTCTCAGTGAAGCTACGGCTGTGTGCTGTGCACCGACAGTGAGAGATTTATGTACGAGTTATACTACCAATGGCATTACCTTGATACATGTGACAAATGAAGTTAAAAAGAGCAAGATTACAACAAACTCTGACTGAGAATTTAAAAAAAAGAAAGAAAAAAAAAGTATACTAAATCCTTCCTGCAAATCTGATTTGTCTTTTCTAGTTTCTCAAAAGATATGCATAGACTTTTCACTATTACTTTTATTCTCCTTTCGAAGTTTAAAACAAGTCCCAGGAAACCATGGAAACAATTCGTCAGACACCCCTGCCTGCGTTTTCAGGGTTCAGAGCACACATTCGGGCCACCAGAATGTAAATGCAATTCTGATCATGCAGAGTTTGTGGCTGGAGTTGGGCTCTTGTGAAATGGCATTCTATTTCTATGCACAGAAATGTTCTAGAACACAGACGGCGTTCCTGTGGGAACACACCTTACGCTGAGGTTCAGAGTGCAGCACGCAGTCGAGGGGAACAATAGAAGCAAAGCACACAGGGAAGGACGCAGATTTGCTGAGCAGCGCTTATAAAAAATAATAATAAAAAAAATAAAAACTTTGCAGAAAACTTTACCAAAAGACTGGCGCTGATTGGTAATATATTCAAAATAAGTAAGTTAGAGAAAACTAAATACGCACCAACACATGCACATTTTGTGTGGGATTAATAAATGGGTTTTTCATAATAGCTAATAGGCAAAAGCAGAAACAAACTTAATGACACATTGGTGAGGCACTTCTATTTCATTTCATCCTTTAGGTTAAAATAAAATAAAATAAAATGCAAGAGGGTCCATAATGAATTGCAAAATCGGGACATTAGCTGCTTTTCTGGAGCTCTAGTTCATCCACATTCAGACAGTTATTCCAGCATTCCTTAAATGCATCAATTGCATATTTTCAACACAAATATAAAGAATGAAGAGCAAATATAGTGCCACTTACATTGGAAATTCAAGTAACGACCCCATGTTTAGGTCTACTATTATGATACTCGAGTAGTGGTTATTCAAGATTTGAAACACGTTGTGAAAAGCAGCAGGAACAACTAAGTTAAAATCCTATTGAGCTAAATTCCAAGAGGTAATTGAGAAAAGGTGCTAGGGATTATTAAAACGGAACAAATAAAAAAAAATACCTGGTAGACTGTAGCAGAATGTTCGTGAGAAATACCTTACCCAAGAACCGACGATTGGCAGTTTGACTAACCAATGAAATACTTGGGGTACTACAAATACTCTAGGCGGACTGCAAACCTTTGTGTTGACCTCTTGTTGCGAGTTACAACTAGTGTAGCACACTTCTAAAAAAAAAATTCAGGGGATAAAACATAGCTCTAAATTTTTTTTTACCAAAGTATGCTTTTGTTAGACAAACATCTATAATTTGTAACAACCATTGAATTGAAACAAAATACTGCTCGACTGCAAAAAAGCCAGATTTCTGGCCATTTCATTCAAAGAGGACAAGCTGTCCAATGCTGTGAGTTTTCTCTGCAAGTCTGGTGTGGCAACGGTAGTGCTATACATTTCAGTACATAAAAGAAAGCCTTGCTCCCAACTGTGCTCACACTGTGGTTTCCCGCCCAGCCTTCAAATTAGGGGCCGACATTTGTCTGCGCATGCGGGGTGGTGTCTGAAAGCTGTTGTGGTGGCTATGCTGCTGGTTGTGGACGTATTGCTGGTGGTAATTGTAGCTGCCACCTGTGTTGTAGTGCCAGGACTGTTGCTGATGATGAGGGTGAAGGTAAGGATGAGGCTGGATTTGGTTGTAGCGTGGCTGGTAAAAAGCCTGCTGTGGCGGCTGTTGCTGCTTCCTGTCTCCGGAGTGCAGGGACTCCATCGAGCCAGAGGCCCACTGGCTACTGTTAAAGGAGTTGCTGCGGCCTCTCTCCTGGGGCTGTTGGCTCCTGTGGCCTCGGTTAGGTCTTTGGCTCAGGCCTTGTTCCAGGTCTTGGCTTCTGTGCTGCCCTAATGGGCTGGGAAGAGGAGGGAAGGCGTGGGCGGAGGCTGCCGGCTGCCTGGGTTCACCTCCCTCCTCGTCCACATCCTCTTCCTGCACTGCTTCTTTGGGAACCTTTAGCTCAATCACCTGCTCGTCGGTGATGATGATGTGCGTGCCAGGGCTCCAAGAGTTGCGATGCTTGGGGTTGCTTTTGAAAGGAAAGCGCAGCTTGCGGTCTTCAGGTGGGATGAAGCGGTGCGGGCCGTTCTGCCTGCGGAGCTGCTTGGAGATCTCTTGCTGCTGGAGGTTCTTCAGCCGTGCTTGCTCCTGCCGCATCCAGTGCATGCGCCCACGCTGCAACGAGAGACCGTCCCCCATTAGCTGGGGCACTTGATCATCACCTTGCTCGCTTTCAGGCTTGTCTTCAGATGGAGGTTTGCTTTCACTAGTGCTGCGGGCCCTCATGGCTCCATTAAGCTCAGTCTTCTCGTGGCCCTCAGCAGATATCAGAGGCAGCACCTTCTCCATCTTTAACATCTTGTTCCTGAGGGTTCGGATCTCTTCGTCTTTCATGTTGTTCTGCTTCTTCACCTCATGCAAGATATCTTCCAGTTTATCTATGTGCACCTTCAGTTCGTCCATATCATTCACACCTCGCCCGTTGGTGATGACGTCTTCGATTCGCTCATCCCCGACTCCCACCGTGTCCCAGACGTCCCGAGCGACAGCTCGCCAGGAGTCTCGCTCGTTGGGGTCTTTCTTGTTGTACGTTGCACACAGCTCCTTCATCTTCACAATGGCAAGGGCCTCGATCTCCTGACGGGTGTGGCGAAAATCGTTCAGAGCAACCTCGTAGCAGATCTCCTTGACTGCTTGGATCTTCAAATCAGAGACGGTCACCCACTTGGAATCCTTGGTGAGGCGACGGCGCTGGGGGATCTGGTACATTTTGATAGGCTCTCTTCTTTTGCCACTGCTTGGTAAACCACACTTTTTGACTATGGTTTGGAGTTTGCTGGGAGGCAGCTTCTCCCGCAGGGAGGTGATGAGTCTCCAGCTCTCCTCACATGACCTTTTATCAGAGTCATCGCCACTATCAGAGTCTCCGTCCTTTAGAGAACAAACCAAAAAAAAGTGCGGAACAAAATGGAGAAATTAAAAAATGAGAAATTCAAATTAAAAGGAATGTTTTCTGTAAAGAATGGATACGTGTGATGATATGCCAAATGGGAACTTCTGCAGCTGTGAAAAGGGGGGCTTAATATTAAAGCTAAAAGCACCTAGCCCAGGTTTATTCAAATAAAAAGTTAACACTGAAAAACTACCCTACTAGCAACTAAAACCTTATTATTTTGACAGTTAAGTCAAACGTCCTTCATCATGACTTACATCAATAACCAAATTATCTGATGCATATAAAGCTGTAGATTACTACTTTTTTTGTCCCCCCCAAAATTAATCTCTATGACTAATCCAATCATGTGCACAGGAGAACATGCAACAATGTTCCAACACCAAAACCATGGCGTATACTAGTATTTTAATTATTCAACAAATGATTGTCAAATTGAATGATGGTTCTTTACATTTTTATAAAATACAATAGACAAAAACGTACATAGAGTTCCCAAGTTGCATATCAATATTAAAAGTAATCATGATATGATTAAAATGCCAACAAAAAGGGGACAGATGTTGCTCTGGTTGACTGTCTTAGTCTTTTTAACAGACATCTCCTCTTCATTCTGTGCACTTGAAAGCTTCACCAAAAACATGCTTCAGAGGCATGCAGTAAAAAGCCAGTGGAGCTTTGGAGCATTTCCCTCATTTGAAGTCCTTGATGGAGATTTTAGAGTTGATACAGCTCTAGCAGTGGGTTAGAAGACTCTTGCATGTTTATTATGGGTCAGTAAAGAGAGAAAGAGAGAGGAAGGACAGGCTGGAAGGAAGTTAAAAGCATCGATTTCATCCACTACAGTTAAGATGTTAGTTGAGAGAAAATGCAGTTTCTCATTTTTCCAAGTCAAGTATGCAGAGTGCAGGACAAATCATAGCCAGATAGCAAAGACACTAACAGGAGACAGATGGTGACTGCGTAATTGCAATTGGAACGCGAGTGCAATGTGTCATGTCTGAGTGCCATGTTGTGTTGATGTGATTCTTTTGATGAGATCACCAGAGCATTGGAGAGCTTGTCATCATTGATTAGGACCCCCAGCACAGATAACTGTGTTCAAGCACATGCCCTTTGTGTTCAAATCAGACACGTGTTTAACTCAATGAGAAACCACATTGTCACTAGCCTTCATCAACTACAGCAGAAATCTTGGGTTATTAATCACAATGCATTGGCGAGATCAGCAACTGCATTGAATAGCCAGCGAACCCAAACTAAACAAACAGAAATCTACTTAAGCAAATCGAAAGCCAACTAAAGGTTGACCAGCGTAACACCACTACTCAGCAACAACCACTGAAGTCAGGCTCTATGCACACCTTGGAAATGAAACTGTACTGTTAGGAGAACATGCTACTAAAAACAGACCATGCAAAGACAGCAACAGAAATAAAGCACAAGCTTTATATCATTTAGACAAAAGTGAAACAAAACTGAAGGGCAGAGTTTTGTAATTTATTTACAAAACCCACTGTGGCCAATACAAGGATAAATAAAACAGGTTTCTGATTTAATAAAACTAAATCCTGTTCAATTCATTAAAATGCAAATCCTTTTTCTTCTGCTGATGCTGTTTGGCAAGATTCAGTTCTTCAGATCTACTAAGAAAAAAAACCCCCAAACAAACCAAGAATTCAAATGGAAAATCCTGAGAAATTTATTCTCTTGCTATATTAAATATGTCGAGAATAGAGCAGGTAAATGGAATTTCCGCTTCTTTCTCTCTCTCGCAGTCAGAATGGATTTCATTTCCATGCAAACAGGTTCAGCCATGCACTGGGAGAAGTGTTTCTCTCACACACACAAAAGTCTCGAGGTGTCAGAGCTCAGAGTGCAGAATTAATGCTGGTTGGACTTCGGCAGAGCATGAGGGAGACTTGGACCTGGTGTGTTCATTTGCCCAATTAAATAACATTGGCACGATTCTTTGTGACCAATACAGAACGGCACATCTCTCCCCTCAAACAAACCACACTGTTATTTCAAAGACTGTCCTCAAAACTGAACACAAGCAACATTCCAAAAGGACACCCCACTGCCCAACTGAAAAACCCCAAAACAGTTCCAAAAGTAATACCAAAACAAACAAACAAAAAAGACTGAGGGTGGGTTGCACCAATGAAGATGAAATTAAACTGAGTTTAGAGTTTTATTTTAATTCAGGTTGTGTTGCACCGCTCAATGTTAAACATGGCTAAACAAATCAGCAACTAAAACTTTTCATTTTGATCAAAATCGTAATCTCTAATTAGAACCTTGACCTGGGATTAATTCCGATTGTCTGCCATGATGGATTCACCAGTTTAAAAAAGTACACAGCAACAATGTTATCCTTGAGATCAATCATTATTGACACTTTTTTTCTTCTTTCATCAGTTGCAAGATTGAAATAAATCCCTAACTGAAATTTAAACCCCAGTTTAAAGTAATGGAGCAACAGGATTAAAATTAATTTTCATTTTGATTTTACTAAAACTAAACCAGGATTAAATGGCGGCTTAAATCCTGATTTTACAACAGCGTTTAATGTTTGGTGCAACTGGATTAACAGATAAAAGTTTGATTTCATCCAGGTTAAAGCTTAAATCTTTCTTGGTGCAATTCAGTCTGGGAGCATATAGAATCGGTCTTACCAGTCTCTGTTGCTCAAGCAGTTGATCAGCCTCCTCCTTCTCTTTTTTATAAAGGATCTCCATCTCGGTAAGCCTAGATATAATACAGTGCAGGACACATGCATGAGTGAGCTGTTCTGCTCTGAGCTTATATCTCCTCTTCACAACATAATCCCTTTCTGAATTATTTAACGCAGAAACCAGGCTCCATGACAAGGCTTACGCAGCAGAGAACATGGACTTGCCCTACAGATTTTGTGACGCTGCAGTGGTTTACGATGGTTAGCGTTATCAGGTCTGTGCTATGCACTGTGCTCAGTGCATGAGCTCAGTGCTCATGCACTGAGCTGGCACTGTGGTACCTCTTCTCCATTTCTTGCTTCATGTCGATGCCCTGCTTCTCCAGAAGCTCTCTCTGGGCAAAGGTCCAGTCCACGGGCTCCACGGGCGTCTCGGCTGTCGGCGTCTTCTCCCGCTCAGCTCGCGCCTGCTCGGGGTGGTTAAAGCGGAACACGTGGTTTTTCCCCATGATGATACGGTTACCTGAGGAACGAATAAGGGAACACGCACGCAAGACCGTTAGGTTTGGAAGTCACCACAGCGGCACTTGCAAATAGAAAGAAAGACAACTATATGACCAATATAAGGTCGTCTGTATTCAAATGAAATACGCTGGACACCGAAGATTTGGAGCACAACTGTAACGAGTATAATGGAAGGATTTGCCACAGAAACTCACCCGAGCGCAGTTGCACTGCATCACTCACACGCTTGCCGTTCACGTAGGTCTCGGAGCCTTCACATGGCACCAGCATTACAATCACTGCAGGGCCAGCAGAAAAGTGGTCAGTCTCAACCCAGCACCAGCATATCAGCCTACACTCAATTAGCTCACCTTTCAATAAAAATGACTTGCACTCTCTGAATAGGGACATGTTGATATCGAACATTATCCTCTTAAATAAGATTGATTAAAGAAAGCATTAAACCTTTCAAAATATGAGGGCTCAAAGCTAGGAATAAGGCAAAGATAAATTCAAATCCAAAATAATCTTCATCTAAAAATTATTGCTTACGTTAAAGGAATACTCCCAGGTTTTTCAACCTAATCTCAACCTACCGCATCTTCTAGCTTATGTGCAATTACCCAGGACAGTAATTTCGACTAATTTCCTTGTACTGAGAAGAGAGAGAAAGAAAAAGAAAAACAGAAAACCTGTTTACTCAAAACTAACTTATAATAGAAGTCTAAGGGCAGGTGTTGGGTATTTTTTTATTTGGGTATTATTATTTTGGGTAAAATGTATTTTGGTAGAATGCCTTCATGAATTATTCAGTTAAAGGTATTTGCAGACTAAGCTATGATCTTGCATAATTCCTCCTTTCAGAGATGGGACTACTTTTTCAGAGGAAGGACTTCATGGTTATGTGTTACCGTCTCCAAAAACAGCTTTGTTACGACTTTCTCAAATATCAATCTTATCCTAAGATCTTTATTGTTCGAGTGTCACGTTTGTAGTTTTGAATTTGCGTTAAAGAAGTGCTCAATGTTTTATGATGGGATTCAACAACTGCCCTTAGACTTCTATTACAAGTAAGGCTCAAGTAAAGTTTTCTGTTCTCTTCTCAGAACAGGGAAACGTGTTGAAATGATTGTCCGTGGTAATCGCACATAGGCTACAGATGTGGTACATTAGGTTGAAGAACGCGGAGTACTCCTTGAAGTTCGCTTGCATAACAAACAGACGGTGTGATTTCAGTAAGACCTCACCATGTCCGTTGGCGTTCCTCTCGCTGCGGAAGATGCAGTGCTCCTCTTTGATGTGCGCTCCACTCAGAACAATATCTTGCCTTCTCTCTGTATCTGCCTGGCCCACCCTGTCAACACAGAGGAACAATATCACACACTGCCTGGCCTACAGGGACAGCTGCACCACTGACCCAAAGCAGCCTGGACACAGCTGCTCAAGCCCCAGCAATGTGATAAAAACATTTACAAAAGCACCAGAGTCCTACATGAAGCCTCTGTGCACGTTTCATTATTAGGCAGGACAGGGCTGTAACTCATTTTTTGGGATCAAAGACGTCTGCCCCAATGTATGCTTCACTTCGTTTTTAAAAGCAAGAAGCAGTGGGTGTGTGAACGTAAAGCATGCATAGACAGCTCAGGGGCACAGGCACTGTTTTCATACCTTGTAACTCCGTCTTTGATGTAGTACAGCAGGCATTCAGACATGAGAGGATCCTCGTTCAGGTTAACCAGGTGAGGAGTCTGTGGCGTTTGGAAGAAACACGATTGAATGAATCTAGCCAAGACGAATCTGTCAATAGTCACTAAAGATTCACAGCAGGTGCACAGAGGGAATGCTAGAGCTGCCCAACAATCGGTCGTTATTTTAACGTTGCTTTACTAAAGGACATAGAAAACACAGCCAGTAAATATACTTAAAATAGATATTCACTTAAAGGAGTGATACAAAGCGCATCTACTGCACAATGACCAGTCTACAGCTACAGCTAAACCACCAACCTTTTTTGGGGAAAACACCCCGTTAAAGTCAGCATAGAGATCACAAGGCCTTTCAGTGTAAAGCTATTTGACAGGCAGCAACCCAGTTAGGGGAGGCAATGGAAAAAGAGAGAGTGAAAAAAGCAGAGAAATGAAATAAAAACCAGAGCAAAAACAAAGGTCTGCTTTAGAGCAATAATAACAGAGTGGTAATATAGAGGTAAAAGAAAGGGGAAGAGAGAGACTGCATGATGAGATGTTGGATGGAAAGGCATTAGGGATATTAAGCTAATTGGGAAAATGATTTAATTGGAAACGGAGTTATTAAACACAGCTGAGTGACGCAGATGGAGCTAAAGTGTGTCTAGCTGACATGTTCCCTCACCCAGCCACCACTCTCTCACTCCATCCCTATTTTTTTTTTTCCTGTCAGGTTGTTCACCCTCTTTGTTGTACCCTCTGAAGAGTCAAACAGAGAATTGGCTTATATTAGATAAAGAGTGAGAGAGAACAATAAAAGGTTGCCAGGTCCAGTGCACACAATTATGTTGTGATGCTAATCATGACTACAGCTAGAGTGATGCTCCCGAGTGGCTCAACAGTCTAAACGTTCGCCCTGTCATTGTTCAATGATGCCTTACTATTCATTTCCCAGATTTTCCCTTTGCGTATCTATCTAGACCATGCTCAGATTTGGCTAAATGGCACTAG
Source organism: Olivaichthys viedmensis (assembly GCA_028565825.1). Taxonomy (NCBI): domain Eukaryota; kingdom Metazoa; phylum Chordata; class Actinopteri; order Siluriformes; family Diplomystidae; genus Olivaichthys; species Olivaichthys viedmensis. Next base: position 9,062,061 of record JAOUQW010000040.1, on the reverse strand, counting down.
GAGAAAACTTTAAATGTATGAACAAATATCTCAGTCACATGTCTGAACTAGCTTCAGTAGAGCTTGTCAACATGTTTTTATCATGGCTGGTGTTTTTGTTTGTCTGTAATATTATTAAGATTTGTCTCCACTGCTCATTATCAGTCTATGATAAAACACACACTACACAGACACAGAGGGAAAAAAGGATCTGTACCTATTGAACTTGTTGTTAGAAAATGTCTATTGTACAGAATCTACTACTGGGGTTTACTGTAAAAGGTCAGCGAGAAATAAAGCACTACTTAATACAGGTAACTACTCCTATCAGCAATACAAACCTGGTTAGAAGAAAAAACACTAAAATCTTCAACTGACAAAGAAGGTGGTACGTCATGACCAAACTAATAAATCCACAACACAATGTAAGCAAAATAAAAAGACAGGGAACTGAATTTTAGTGATGGGTTATCGAAAAATAATGAAAGCTATGAGAAAAGCATCCAGAAAGTGACGATGACCTCTTGAGCTTCACAGATGTTGTACCTTTTTAGGAGAGAACACACCAAGGGTTCCCCCGTCCTCCCGGATTGCAACGCCCATCTCTGCCAACAGAGCCTCTCTGAGGAGATGGAAAGAGCAAAACCCAGTAAAACACGTGCCAGACAAAGCCATTTACAAATTCAGCCTGTGTCTAAAAGCATTGTTCCATAAAAGCATTGTGAACCTTCAAGCATCTAACTAATGCTTTGGGTTTTCAAATATTAATTTAGGTTTCCCAGCACATTATAATATGTGTAATAAACATAATGAACATATTAACCACTTAAACTCCTAGGTTTACTGTATTTACTGAATAATATGCTTTAAAATGAATAACTGTACAAGTATAAGTTGGTATTTTAAGTGGGCAATAGATATAACTTTGGGCAATAGACTAACTCACAAAAAAAAAAAAAAAAAGGCTAATAGCTCTAGACAGGAGCAGGAGAAAAATCCTTTTTTTTCGGCCTGAGTTGTGTGTGAGGTCCAAGAGCTGAGAGAGAATAATGCACTATTCTGGACATTAGGAAACAGAGCAGTGGACAGTGAGGAGGAGGATCTCACAGCAGTGCACTGTCTCCTTTCGGCTGCACCTCTCTTACTAACCTCTCCATCCGGATGGCCTCAGTCTTCCTCAGTTTCTCCTCCCATGTCTCATTCAGCTCTGCTATGATCTTCTCAGACTCCTGCAGGGGGAGACAGACTTGCTCTTGCAATGTCAGCCATTACGGGCAGGAATGATTGCCATCATTTTAATGTATGTGAATGTATATACCCTATGTAAAACTATAGTGACTACAGTGATCACTAGACCGAATAAAAAATGTGACATTTGATGATTGTGATAATTCTACTGGTTCATTTTTTATTTTATTTTTTTTAACTCCGAGTCTGTCGAATGGTGGAGACACTGGATTCCGGAGACACCCTGCCATGCTAAATGATTAAACATATTGATTCTTAAAGCACCCACTGAACCTGATGACAGAAGGGCAGCCAGCTCCAAAGCCACGCAGATGCCATTCTCATATAATTTCTTTAATTTCCCTTTAAATTCTAATGCATGCGTGTTGGCTTGCCCTTACAATTGGCAAAACCTGCAGCGTCATACTAACCACCTTATTCTGCAATGGTATTCTGATATTCATGTCCAAATCCTACAGCCAAGAGGGTGGAGAGGACTTATTGCTCTCTGTAACTTACTGCTACACTATCTGAGGGTGACAGTACTTTAATCTAAACCTCGCTGTTGTGAGGAGTGAAAAATAGAGCTATACTGAAGACCACATTTTACTCTCTGGATTCTTTATTGTGTCTCCGTCTTGTTGTCCTAAACATAGAGGAAGAGTTGGACCATCTGGCATAAAATCCAGGAAGTTTACAGACTAAGCCACCACCTCCTCAAAATCCTTCTTAAAGGGTTACTTGCCATCTGTTGTTCTGGAAAGCAGCACTGTTGTCTTGCTTTTGACTTTTACCAGTGCACGGATTTCTCTGCTGTAAGTGTGATTTCCAGGACTTAAAGTACTGAAATGCCAAAGAGTGCAAGTAATCGGCAAAATTTATTTTTATGCCTCTACTGATGCAAATCTACCTCACACTCTCATTTTGAGATCAGCACACAGCATAACAGATAATAATGTCTCTAATAACGTCTCTAATAATGTTTCATGTGTCCTTTTAAGCCTTATAGCCACAAAGAGCAGTGCTATTTCCATCTAATTTCTGAACTGCGTTGGCTGCTGATGTCACTGGATGACGCAAAAGTGCGGGCCACAGCTGTAACCATGGAAACTCCAGCTCCGGAAGGCAAGATGCTCTAACGGAGTTCTCTGGCAGAGCGAGTGAGAAAAATGTATCAGGATGACGTGTGTTCAATCACTGCTACTAGGAAAAGCCTGACGAGACCGTCTTAGTTCCCTCATGTTAAAAATAGTAAATATCCATCTGCAGTGTATTCAATTATTCATGTGTAACTGCAGCGAACAGAACTGAAGTTTTCAAATTAGCTGCTCAACAAGAACTTTAATCTCAAACAGGACTGTCAGATCAGCATCACAAGGAAGGACAAAAGTCCCAGGGCTTTTCTGAGGTTACCATTTATCAGCAGTAGAACATTAGAAATAAATACATCTCCTGGGCCAAGCCTATGCGCTCATGGAGCAGTCAGCTGGTGGAACACAAAGCTCTGAACTCTCTGCTCTGTATATAAACGCCTGGAGCAGAGCTCAGTAGCCACGTGTCTTCAATTGAACTACCCATAACCCCATTCAGTGGAAATTATTCATCACGGCAACACGGCAAACAAAGCAGAGCCAGAAGCACTTTCAAAATCCAATTAGAGCTAAAAGGACATTCATAGGACTCCATACATCTTCTCCTAGTTATCTATTAGGAAAAACAAACAATGTGATCTGTAGCTTCAAGATTTTAGTGTGTATAGTGTTTTTCACATACCTGAGCAATTGCAAAAAAGACAAAGAAAAAAAAGGTGAAGATATCCATATTGCTAATGGGGTGGGCGATATGAAGACATTTTTAAAATACACGATTATACAGTGGAGTATCGATCTCTCTTCTGTTCGTCTCCTTACATAAACACTTCTGTTACTACCATAAATCTCAAATTTGTATTCATCAGTAAATAGGACTTTTTTCCACTAATCCATTGTGAAATGCTGGTGTGTCTTAGCCCATGTCAAGCGTTTGGCCTTGTTTCCCTTCCTGAGAAGTGGTTTAGAGACTGCTACTCGTCCTTTGAGACCACTACTAGCTA
>JAOUQW010000040.1:9028745-9040126 GCA_028565825.1 Olivaichthys viedmensis | reverse complement strand
AACGACATTTCATTTCAATGTATACGAGGTATATGGAGAAATGACAATAAAAACCTACTTGAACTTGAACTTGAACAAGGAAATTCATCATCCACTTGTCTGACACAAACTTTCACTTGTCCCGGACAAGCGTTAATGTCGAGCTTTTTAAAAATGTATTGAGTCTCTATTTATAACTTGTACATGTAAATATTAACATAAAAATTGGATTTGCATTTAATAAATACCATAAATAACAAATCATATATGGCATGCAAATTCCTGCTAACGTATGTGACTTGGTGCTTCCTTAACCTAAAATATGCTGTATGAAGTGAACCTGATGATTCCTAACTATTCGAGGCTACATAGACTATTATTATTGCTATGTACAGCTCATAGACTTTTGCTAAACACTAACATGATTTTTTTTTAATTACATTGATTTAAAAAACACATTCTAACATCGTACCACAAATTCTCTGTAAATACATACTGGTAGCTAGACTCAGCTTGGTCTCATCGTGTACTCCACACACATTTAGTGCCACTTAGTGAAATGTAGTGTACTATTAACACCGGGTGATGTACTAAAACCACCAGAAAATGAAGTGTGGTCACAACCAGCTCTATGAGGCGGAAGGGGAGGAGCTCTAAAATTGCTACAGTTTGAAAGTTTAGAAATGGGCAACGCACCAAGTAAACAACGCAGCTACATTGCAGACACAAATTAGGAGCAAGACGTTTATGGTGGACATTTTGAGTTTTAAAATCAGCAGCTGTTTCTATGGAGGCTGTTCTGGCAAAGTTCAATGACATAGAGTACCGAGCAATAATCTGTCCTTGCTGTTCAGTGCAAATGTCACAGTGTATGGAGTACGAACATAGTGCACAGTGTGCTAATTTAGAGATAGCCTACATGCTATGATTAACTTACTATTTCAAAGACCCCAAAAGACCCAAAGAGATGAAGATGGGTGTCCAAACATTATCCTGAATTATTGACTAGATCGTAAGAACTTCACAACAGTAGTCATAGCAAGCAGAACTCACCAAATTGTTGTCAAATTGAAACCTTCATTCTCAGAACTGCTCAGAGACAAAAAAACGTGGAGCTTTGTTAGTGAAGCATTGTCTATACACTAACTGCCACCATGCTACACTAAGCTATCCAAAACTAAAATGTAATAACATAAAAATGTCTGATACATTACTGTGACTTATACAATAAAGCAACATATAAATATATTTCCCCCCTAATTTCCAAATATTTTCATCTTATAGTGACTAATAACAGTGACTTATTGTCCAGTAAATATAGTACATGGACGCTCTTTGTTAGATAGAACAACAATGTTGTTGAATAACATGAATACCCCGCCACCCAACCAATAATGATATCGTATGACAATTCCAGTTGTAAAGCAGCATGCAGTGTATATACTGCTGGATAGGAAGTGTATTCTGAGGTCAATGGAAATGTGTTCCATGTTTTTACTTTGACCTGGCCAGTTGGTGTGATGCTGATGGGGGCTTGAAAACAAAAAAAAGCAGAGTATTCTCATTACATATTCACAATTCCACCCCAACACTTCTCCCTTTCTCCTTTTTTCTCTTTCTGTCTTTGATTGGCACAAAATGTGGATTTAATTGTCTCTGACCTAAGGGGTTCCACAAGTGCCAATTCTCAGGGTTTGCAAGCACAGGAGATTCCTGTGCTTGCAAACCCCAATGCACGATCATTTATAAAACTAAATAAATATTTAAGTAAGAAACCAAACTTGCCTCGTTGCTGCAACAGACCTTGTCCAAATTGAAGGGAACAGGAAGCAGACAGTGGATTTATTTTTCTAATCAATCTCTTAAATTTTTTGCTACATTTTAAAAATGGCTGAAACAGTGACCTAACGGAAAATAAAGTGCTTGAGCAGATTTCCCTATGGCTTCTTGGAATATTTAGGTAGATATTCTAAAATATATTTGGCTTACAGTACGTATCTGTGGGGGTTGTGGATGCAGTCTTTGTAATTTTCTTTGGTAACTGGCATCAAAGTAAATGATGTATGCTTCCTTATGGTCACACTGGTAGTTGTGGTGTGTTGTTGCTGTGGTGGCAGTGTAGTTCAAGTTTGGCCTCTCCTACTTACTGTGGCCTGTCACTGGACACTTAGATCTATTTGCGTTTGTCTCAAGCAGAGGAATGGCCAAACCCAAAATAGAGGAAAACTAAAATAACATTTTACTATGTTTAAGTCCAAAGCTCGATTGTAATCACAACTGAAGCCTATACATTTGGTCCTGCTTTAGGCCTGTTTCTGCCCTGCTGCACTGCAGAAATGTGTCTATGCAATTTACTTTCATTGGTTTTGTTGGATATATAGACAGTTATCAAATTACTACTGTAGTTTCTGGGTTTAGGAAGATTATAATACAAGTTCATCAAAAAATGTCATCCTTCTTTAAGGAGTGACAATAGGCCTGTGCAGTTTATACCTACTGAAGAGAAAGCCATTTGATAATCTATTCATAGAGTAAAAACAACTCAAACCAAAATAATGTTTACCAGTATTTGAAAAAGAAAGAAAAAGCTGAGAAATGTTTGAAATCTACCTGATCTGAACTATGTGCCACTCTTGGTCATGGTAACCAAAGAAAAATAAAACTGCAGGTGCAGATGACTGCTTTGGTTAAAAAATTTAAAATAAAAAGTATCAAATACAGCAAATACAGGGACATGTTTGAATATAAATCCAACCAAATCTCATTCAAAATTTTATAGGAATTCTATCAAATGAAGGCGATTTTGTTGTATTTTATATAAATATAGTCATAAGGTAAGCTACAGCCTCTGGGCCCATCCACCATCCCAAGTTTAACCATTCATAACTTTTGCAGTTATGTGACCATTTTGGTAAATCAGTGAGACCTGCAGATAAGATAAGCCACAGTTCACACCAAGAGTGTGTGTGCAGACACAGGCATTTCCAATGTTGGTGACCCCTCATCTGAGCCACACCTTCCTGCTAAATATAAACCATAAGAAAGACTCTGGAGTATATATGTTCTACATTGTGTTCCGTATGTGTGTGCATGGAAAACAGATGCCAGAGTGAACCGTAGTTTTTTTGAAAAAGAGATCAATGAGAATATAAACGAGGTTACAACAAATTTTTTGACCCCATCAGCACTTCATTAACAGTGTTGTGTGTGTGTGTCTGTGTTTGTGTGTGTGTGTTTGTAATATGAGTGTGCATGTGTGTGTGCATGCATGTTCATTTTTTCTTGTGTTCCCATGGGAAGGCTCTTGTGAGGGTCAGTGATAGGTTAACAGTACAACCATGTCCTCTATGGCACTCCATTAACAGATTTGTGTGTGTGTGTGCTTGTGTGTGCATGTCAGGGTCAGTAATAGGCCATGTCTTTATCAGCAGACCATTACAGTGACTCAAAGGCAGGTCACTGGAGACCCACACATCAGTTTCTTAATGGCAATAATAATTCATTTTATTAAATAAAAATCATTTTATTTAAAAAGAAATGCATGCAGATCTGTTTATTGCACATTGTCAATACAGTAATGGAAAGACTCTCACAGACATTTATATATTTTCTGTTTTAGGTTCAAGATAAGATAATTCATTATTAGTCTATTGTCAGTTCAATTATATTAATGGGCTGTGCTGTTGAACTCGTGCTGAACGTTTTAACTGCGCTGCCACCAACCTTGCTGCACCAGTAAATCTGACAGAAAATTTGTTTGCCCTTTGACCTGTGGGCGTCCCTCGCGAGCCTTGTACAGACGGGTTCTGCTAAAACTATCACAGGGGAGGAGGTCTATGTGTGTGTGTGTGTGTGTGTCTACTGGGTCATGTAGCAACATCGAGGTGTGTGTTATGGGGGTGAAGACTAATGAGTGGCTCAGGCCGTTCGACTATGGCTGTAAATCTACCCCCCACACACTTTCTCTCCTCCCGCTCTCTCTTTCTCTCTCTCATGCACACACACATACACACACACACACACACAGATTGCCACCATCCCCTGGCAGAGTTTCACAGGGCTCTCTACACTAAAATAATGACCCATGCTCTCACAGTAAATACGTTCCAGCTCTGTTGTGGTATGTTTTTGCACTTTTCACCCTGTTCTCGTTAGACAAAAAAGAGCAAGCAGCAGAGAGGAAAGCAAGGGGGAAGAGGGGGAGCAGCAGATTTAGAGGGGTGAAGAAGGTGAATTTATTAAACCCCAGAAGTGTGGTTTTGGTGTGGAGTAATGACCAAGCTTTAACGACAGTGCTGGGGTCTGCGGGGTTGCAGAGGGGCCCTCTGTCAGTCTGTTTGATTGTGTAAGCATGGTAATTGGCCCAGTTAAAGCGACTGACCTGTGATCAGTGCCTGTGTGTCAGGCTAGAGGGCACGGTTATATTGCCGTAGGAAGTGAGTTTATGGGTAGTGCCAGCGGTTAGCGTCTTTTCATACACCGGGCTGATGGGGCCTAATGCTGTTGGAAGCCTTGTGATATGCTGAGTACAGCATGTAGCATTGGCTGTAGCAGGCTAGGGCACTTTGACCTCATGACCCCAGGGTAACAGATTCCCACAGTGATTAGGAACACCACAGAGTTTACAGTAATGAGAAGCAATGTGTTTAACTTATTTTGGGCAGAAGAATTTCCTTTTCTTCTCTCACTCTTCACCTGTGGCAGTGTTAGGAATGCATTTTTTATTTGTTTGGTCCTTTATTTGCCTCTCCCTTCTACTCTGTCACTTATTTTGCTTGAGATGTAATAAAAAAGTAAACAGAATATAGAGATTGTAAAAATGTTGGTGGAATACATATAGTTTCCCAAAAAACATGAAGTCTAACCTATGCAAGCAGAGTGCTTCTGAAAGTATAGGATATTTATAGGATCATACTAGATAGATAGAACCATTCTTATGAATAGGTAGATGGATACAATACAGTGCAGTACAAGTATGTACATATATGCTGCTTAGGCTGTGTGATAAAGACCTAATGAATAGCCAAGGCCATATGTTGGCTTCCTGCCATAATATGACTCTTACTGTAATACACCTCCACGTTATACAACCACTTCTTTTTTTACACCCAGCCATTTCACATTTCATTCCATCCTGTGGAACTGTTTGAAGTTTATTGCCTATTATTAAAATAATTGCCGAATATGGCAATGGCTAACATAGGGTGTGCAAAGGAGGTGTAAAACATAGGAAGTGTTTGACGGTGGGACATTCACTCTAAATATTATTATGCCAACACCTCTGCAGGGAACATATGGAGGAATATACATAATTTTTTTTCAATAATGCCTTTTTAGGTGTGATTTATTAAGGCATTCAGAGAGCATAGACACATCTGAATGATACTAGTGCCTGCGGACCTATTTCACACCTACAGCATTGTGGACAGTAATGCAAAATAACTTAAACTCACATGAAACTGTGAGGGTTTAAACATTATCCCCACACAAATACAACATCCCAAAATAATGTGCTTTGTTCCTAATATAATTTTAAAAAATTATGTTTATTAACAATAATAAAAGTTCACAGGGATGAAACACTTCCATGATAATAGGAACTGCACCTAATTGCACTAAAAGCGACAAGAAGGAAAATGGATCTCACAAAAGTCTTATAGTTGTAATTAAAGATCTCAGATCTCCTTTTCCTGTCAGATAGTGATGTTTGATGGATACTATGGTAACTGCAAAGAGACACACTCTAGAACCATCCTTGCACTTCCAGGAGCCTGTGTGAAATGGGAATAGTAAAACTTTGCCTTTCAACCGCCCTTAACCTCAAATTTGTCAAACGTGTATCATTTTTGACAGACAATAACACCATTTCTCAGCTCATTTGAGAATGGATGTGCTTGGTTAGTCAGGGGCTATGGTATCCAACAAACACACACTCACACATACAGTCATGCTGAAAGTGTGTGTCCTAGCAGCAAAAGCTGGACCGGAGACTGACCACAAGCTGCATGAAACCACTGAACCACTGACCGGGTCAAGCATCCACCCTCTGGTCCTGATGGATCTAACAGTGTAACACCAGCCAGGTCTGCTCTGCTAAGTGACTCTCACTGACATTGAATTATGGACCACAGTGTTGCATTGTGTAGGATCTCACCTTTCCATTGCTTTTAAGCTTTTCTTTTGAATTCTTACTCCTTCGAATGGAGGCTATTGATTTCAGTTGGCATAAGTAACTGAGAAGAGCACACAAAGTCCGATCTGTAATCCCATGTACAGTGATTTGTTCTCTCTATCTTTTGATATCGCTCTCCTCTCTTAACTCAAATTCATGGTTCTATAATTTTTTCACAGAGCATTTCATTGAGAGAGAAACATAAATCACTTGTTCTACATTGCTATAACATCCACAGTCTCCAGTCTTTGTCCTCGTTGTGCCAGTTGTAGAAAGAAGAATGTGAGTCACTGAGCAAAGTGCCCAACCACAGTTTGGACAGCCAGATCTGGCTGCTTGTTTGGGGCCATGTGTCTTCTCATAAGGGAAGTTGAGTGTGGTATTATGTTGTTCTCTGCTTCCTGTGAGTCAGGGCTGTTCTCCTAGTGTGGTCCACTTCCGCCCCTGCTCTAAACTCATTTGTCGCAAACAACGCCTTCCCTAGCTCATTGGAAACCAATGGAGAGAGATAGTGGGCAGAATGACTAACTGAAATAACAAAATATATGTCAGAAGCATACTGAAGTTTGCATAAATGGATTGCAGTCTGACTTTCTCAAAATAAATTGAAAATGTTTAGGTTTTTAATGCGGTTAACCCTACCTTCATATGGCAGGAAAGAGCTAATCCAGAGATTACAGATTAGTATTTCAAGAAATCTGATGTTCTACTGTGACTGCATAAACATTAGTCAAGTACCTAAGACCCTATAATAGAACTCATAGAACACCACATTGAGACACCATCCGGAGTGGTTGTGCGCAGCCAGCCGTATCACTAGCCTAAACACAAAAAAAGTGGTTTAGGGAAAATTCTAGAGATGGGAGTAATAGAGGAGTCACTCAGTGACTGGAACAGTCCCGTTGTGCTTGTGGCCAAGCCGGACAGGGCGGTCTGTTTCTGTGTGTACTTACGCAAGGTGAATGCAATTTCTAAGTTTGATGCCTATCGATTGCCTCGTATTGATGAACTCCTGGATTGGCTAGGTGCAGCCCCATTTGTCCAAGGGCTATTGGTAGATTCCCTTTTTGCCAAAGTCCAAGGAAAAGTGCTGTACCACCCAGTGCTGTACATCAGCCGGAAGCTCTCTGTGCGGTCGAAGTACAGCACCATCAAAAAAGAATGCCTTGCAATCAAGGGGGGCGGTCCTCATTCTCCAATACTACTGATTGGGGTGGCCTTTCACTCTCTGTTTGGACCACACTCCCCTGCAGTGGCTCCACCGCATGAAGGATGCAAAGCGCCGATCACTCATTGGTATCTTTTTAAGTTTACAGTGGTCCACAGACAGGGGGCACAGATGGTAGTGGCAGACTTTCACCAGTATTGGGGCTACTCCCAACTTATGTTGTGGGAATTTTTCTGTCAGTATGCAATGCTGCATTAGGGTAATTTAGGAACCAATATCTAATGGTCCAGGGCACTTTAAATTCTCTATTAAAACCTTCACTATGGGGCAGTCATCAACCAGCAGCATAAGAAACAAATAGCTCCATCTCCTGAGCCTCTACAACAGAGCATAATAATTTAAAGTCATCTTCGCTTCAATAGTTGCAGTTTCTAGCTAGATGACCTGGCTAGTTAAAATGATAATAAAATGGCTTACCATTGGCAGATTCTTGTCCATCTATCAACTGGAGGAGTGGGCTGGTAGGCACCTGTGTGGGTGGAGTAGCTGGACGGTATTCCTGAAAGAGTTGTTTAAATTCTCTGATTACCTTTTGGATCAGTTCTCTCACTTGGCCTCTCATGTCGTCCAGAATGTCCAATTTTTAGTTCTGCTTCCCAATCAAACCTATATGTACAACATTGGAATTTACTAGGCACATTCACTACACCACAGGAAGCTTCATACCTGTTCCGCTCATGTTTGGCCTTAAACACCAGGGCTTCCTGACGCAGCATGGCAAACGTCCCCACTGGATTGTGATGAGCATAGGTATAGGTTCTCTGGAAGACACCATTCTCCAATCTCAGCAGTAACTGGTCCTTCGAATGAACTTCTGTGGGGGTTCCCTCGGGGTTTTGACTCAAAATTAAGTCATGCTGATTTACTTGCATAACACACATCAAGGGTTAAAACTGCTGAGCTAGAACTGAAATGCCAACTTTTCTTCTTATCCCACAGTTGCCATATTCCGATACCCAAAGGCCTGTACTCCAGCTGACCAGAACATAAATAAACACTTCCAGCCCTGGCTGGTGAACCAGTAAACCTTGCTCCTGCTCCACACAGAAGGTTTACTATCCTCCCAATTAAATAAGAGTCACTGAATGAGAGAGATGAAGGAAAGGAAAAGAGGGATGAGGTGAAGAAGTCAGAGCCCATCAGTGGTCCTGAGACACTCACATTTAGACTCACATTGCAAATAGGGCTGTTCTGGCCTCCTTAAGAATAGAGGTACAGAATGCAATTCATTGTAATTGTACAAGTACAACGAAATACAAAATGGCTGACCTCTGTCAGTCAGTACTCAGGTAAAAGACTTATTTTGCTGAAACACAATATAATAGTCATGTTTCAGGTATACTTTATGTTCTCCAAATGTCATCAATTATACAGTATAAAACTTCTATCTGAGTGAAATACTAAAATGTGAGCTTTTTGCTTACTTAGTTAGGTATAATGACAATCTCATTCAATTCAAATGAGCCACATTTTAGCCCAACAATGAGTAGAGTTAGCAACTTTTTCACTAAATTCTGAATCAGTCCATGAAAGCAATCTCTAAGCCTTGCAGAGCGCTCTCTGTTGTTTCCTGTTTCCTCTTTGCTCTACAACATACTGTATTTCCCGAATCACAGCTTCCAATTGCTGACATTGGAGACCCCATGATGGACATTGCCCTTGAATTCACATTGCATGAGGCGCTAAAGCCTTCTGGATGTATGCTTTGGATATCAGGCTGTGTTTAACTTCGAAACTCACACATTCTTTCTTCTGCAGAACAGAAACCTGGCAGACATGTTTGCTGCTTTCGAGTGAAACGAGAAAATATTGAGCCTGGAGTTTGACCATTGCTGGGAGGCCTGGAGTAGCAGAGCACAGGCCATGATGAGCATATCAAGGATGGCGCCATTCAAGAAAACCGTGTAAGGCTGGGTTTATACTTGCTGTTAATTACGTATACGGACATTTAAAATGGCGGCCGTTCGTATCCTGCGTTCATTCGGCACGTCCCAAAAAATGTATGCAATGCATACATGTAGTGCAGTACCTGCATAAACGGCAAGGGCAGTATAGTGAAGCAACACGCTGATCGGTAGGACGAGAGAAATATACTCTTTGTTTTCGCGACAAGATTGGTTTAATGGCCTGATACACCATTTATGTTGGCGCCACTGTTTCTGCCGTTTTCTCAAGATACACATGATCAAAGCCTCCTTATCTCCCGCCATCTTCACTGTTTACTTCCTTGTGCACAATCAGAAAGTGGTTCGGTGCTGGCGATGTTTCGGCTCTGACCTGCCCCCTAGTTAACAGAGTTTTTAATCCTCCAGATATACGGACGTTACGGAAGCGAGTATGTGTTCAATGATGCTCGCGTAGCTGCAGCATCCGCACCCGTACATGTAGTCATGCAGAAAGTATAACCCCGGCCTAAAAGAGCACGCAGTTTGAGATTAGCTCTTGAGTAACCTCCCTTTACTTCACATGCTTGATGACAAAGAATATTGCTAATGCTGTTGATGTTTTATTCTAGACGGAGTCAAATCATGGTTCATGTAGTAGACCCAAGTTAAAAAAGGAACTAATCCATATTTTCTTTAATTTTAGTTTTCCTAATTTTATTCAGTCTCTTTGAAGTTCTTTTCATCTGTCTTCATCATCCTTTCTGCCTGTAGACCACCGCTTTGCTAATCTCCCTGTGGAGGAAAAGAGCTGGCTGTTAACATTAGCTGCTACTCTGACAGCCATGCTTGCTGCTCACTGAACTCCACAAGGCTTCTGTTTGGAAGCTGATTTGTTGCACGCTAGCTGCAAACATAATGACAATTTACAGCAAGAGTTAGTGAGACCTTGTAAGGGGTTTGGCAGTGGAGAGGCTCTCTTCTCTCCTTCCCTTACTCTTTAAGAGGCTACACACATGCATACACACATACTTACACACCATTTTGCTCATGGGAAAGTTGGTGAGCTGTGACCCACTCTTGATCTTTTCCTCTTTCTTCACTAAGTTCACCTGTTTATGAGTTTCTCTGTCCCCAGGTTCACCTCTGATCCTATATTGACAAGCTTGAGCCACCCTGAATATGTGTGTGTTCAAAAAATGAGAGCAATACATATTTCATGCAGCCTTGGTATATATGACAGTGCGAATTTGTTCTTCTGTTTCATAAGTTACATGTAGGGCTGCTAGCGTGTATGTGTATTTTTGTGTATGGGTAATTGTTGTGTGAGTAAGCTCAAATCCCATCCAGCATATCTATGACCTTCTTAGTTCTCAGAGTGGGGTTAATCCAGTCCAGTGTCCTGGCTATGAACGTCACAATCATGTAGGGAGTTTAAGGCGATATTAGCTGTTCCAGGTGGGAATCTCCTTTCTTTCCCTCTCCCACTTTTGTTGCCTCAGACGTTGCTTCTTTTTCCTAGGGTTACTGAAGGGTTGAACATGAGTGATAACCCTTCCCCTAACGTGCACTCTCACTGTCACACCTCATTATGGACCTGCAGAAATACTTCCTGATATTTGCTGGGCCCCAGTATGCAACCCTTCTGTAAAGCCTGAACTCCTCACCCACTGGCTCCATGGTGGAGCATTTTTCCCCAAGTGAAATACAAACAGTGAAGGGCTCCAGAGAGGAGCAGCGCTGCAGGAGCTGAACTCTTAACCCACACGGCCTATGGCTTAGCCTGTCACCCACAAAAACAGCTACAGTTGCTTTAGATTTCATAAAAGCTACAGGGTCTCACAGCTGAGCGGAACCACTACATTGGTTCAAAAAACCATATTGTTGCTAATAGTGGCAAATGGTTTGTAGAGGTAGTGACCCACACATGTAAGCAATACACTTTGCTCTGACTTGTGACTTTGTTTGCTTATCTGCACTTTTGTAACCATAAAGAAATCCCTCAGTGGCTCAGTGGTTAGGGCACTGGGCTGCTGATCAGAAGGTTGTGGGTTCAAACCTCAGCTCCACCAAGCTGCCACTGTTGGGCCCTTGAGCAAGGCCCTTAACCCTCCCTGCT
>JAOUQW010000040.1:9010517-9027172 GCA_028565825.1 Olivaichthys viedmensis | reverse complement strand
GGGAGCCTGTCTACAGACAGAAAAAGAGAACCTGTGTGTGTGTGTGTGTGTGTGTGTGTGTGTGAGAGAGAGAGAGAGAGAGAGAGAGAGAGAGAGATGGATGCACACTAATACTGTCCCAATATATCAAATTCACAATACCCCAAAGATAACTTTCCTCACTAGATACAATGTAACTTAAACAGTGTATTTAAGATAATTAGTTTATTTGGGTGGCATGCTTCCATTCTTCTACATTTACATTTCTGCTGCTGTAAAACACAGAATACCAAAACCATAACATTCCATAACTAGCTGATAGAAACCAGGGGATGACTGGAGACTGGGGGGAAGCTTATGTCCTCCAGGTCTGAGATTTGGAGATTTTGGCTGCTGTTGGCCCTTCCCCACCCTGTCAGTCCTCAGTGTTTGGGTGTCTCTGCAGAACATGTGTTTTCCACTGATGGCCGAGAGGTTGAAATGTGAACCTTCTTCTTTTTCCTTTTCTCTCTCACTCCATTCCTCCTCTGTGTTCCTTTTCTCTCTGCCCTCTACATCTGTAATTATACAGTAAAATAAACAGTAACCGAAGCCGCCACATCACTCAACAACAATACAAGTGACAAAGACATTCTTTCCTTGGCTTTGAGGGTCAAAATGCTAAAATAAAATGTTCAAATGAATTCCTTAACAGCAGTGACTGCCTTCTGGAAAGGATTATCTTTATAAAAAATATGTATATATACATATATCCGTTTATTTCTTTTAATGGTGTATGAATGAGTCCAATCTGACAGTTGACAAACAGCAGTGCATTGTCCAGAAACCCATTATATAATACAACAAGCTTCAATCACAGTTTTTGTTTAGCTTTTTCACCCTTTCCTGGTTTACACAGCAAACTGCACAATATACATCACTGCACAGTTTTGTCTACTTACTTTGACTCAGGCCTCATTGCTCCTAAACCAACACTATGCTGGTTAATTCCACATTCCAACCAGTGCCATTTAAAGAAGCAGTTGAAGTTTTTAGGCCATGCATTCCCCCTGTTTACACAGCCTGCCCTGAATGAAAACACACCAGAAAGAAAATGGATTCTTCTGGTTTTGCGTCCTAACATAGCACTCATAATGTCTGGATTGGAAGAGGAAAAAAACATGCGTCTAACTTGGAGAATTGTGTTTAACATCAAATTATGGCATCACCAAAGTTTTGTTTATCCTTATTTGAGTGGTCGTGTGGGTTTGTTGTATTATGGGCTCCCTATTGAATCAGTGGTGGTCTCTCTGAAGAATTTAAGAAAGGCCCTGTTCTCACTCCAAAAGTGGTTACATGCCCTTGGCAGCCCCTGAGCTCACCAACTTAAAGCACATGCTTGACTTAAAGACAAGCTGGAATCAAAACTGACCTTTTTACCTTGCTAGCTTGTGTCCTTGATCAGATTGTGCACAATTCATCTGTACTAATCACTTAAAAGCCAAAATTCTTTGTCCATAATCTTTCACTAAAGTGCAGCAACTTTTTCCCGCCTCTAAACGGCCTCTGACGTACTGATTACATCACTGTAAAATTGTGGGCAGGACAAAAACACATAATAACCACACACGAGTTAGCTCGCGTTTGCAGTGATACCGATTAAATAAACACAAGCGTTAGCCTCAGCATCTGAGTCACAACCTCCGTTACCAGCTGGCTCAAATAAATATGGCCTCACTCCTGGGATGAAATGTTCTTTTTTTTTTCTTTCATCTACTCCTCCTGAATTAGCAGGATTTCCTCTGCGTTCGCCTCTGCGTTTGTTTTTTTCTGCGGGTAGAGTCTTTAGATAGCTAATACCATATCACTATTCTCTCTGTCTCTCTCTATTGCTCTGTCTTCTTTTACTTTCTCTACAGACATATCCATCCTGAATGTCCTTACACATACAATAAGGCAGGGATGGCCTGACAGTGACTCATTTCTTAAGGGGACATGGAAGTTCTGTTGAAACACAAATTAAACAGAAGGGGCTCCTCACCTCAGCATGCTCCTGTAGACCCAATGGAAAAGAAGAATTGCTTTCATGGGTGCAGGAGTGAA
This sequence comes from Olivaichthys viedmensis, assembly GCA_028565825.1. Lineage (NCBI taxonomy): Eukaryota > Metazoa > Chordata > Actinopteri > Siluriformes > Diplomystidae > Olivaichthys > Olivaichthys viedmensis. Next base: position 9,025,111 of record JAOUQW010000040.1, on the reverse strand, counting down.
CACATACAAAGAGGATATGATAATGTGATGGGGAATTCTCCCAGTTTAACCCTCCCTCCCTGTCTCTTCTGTTGTCTTGTTGCGTTGGTGCACGAGTCCACGCATCACCCATATTACCCAATATTTCTTGTTCAATCTGCCACTATCCATCTTTCCCCTCATCTCCTCAAACTTTTCAACACTTAAAACCAGATCCAAATACATATAGGCAAAGTTTCAACATATCAAAAAGTGAATGCCTTTTCCCCCCACACTTTTGACAGGATTATTTCAATAATAGTCACATCTTTTCAAAGTTTTGTTGACCGATGGGTTGGTGTGTGATGGGTGAAATGTTTCACCATGGCTAAAGGTTCTCGCTGGCCTCCATACGGCAAGTAGATGAAGTGTGCTGACCACATGTGAAAATGACCTGCTAAGCTTTGAACAGATACATGAGAAGGGAACATCGGTAAGGAGATACAACACAGAGCAAATGGTTGTAGAGTAAAAAGAGGTCAGTGGCGATGGAGATCCTATTTACTTTATATTGTTGAGAATATGCACAATCCATCACACACCAGGTATGAGACAATTGTCAGACATAATAATGTATATGTCTTTCCCAGAGCACAAAACACAAACAGCACAGAATATACAGTATATCACACACTGAGAAGGGTCCATGTTCTCAATGGCCTCAAGTCTAAAATGGATAGGTAAATAAATATATAATGGGGAAACCACAGTTAAATAATCCTACTGTCTCCTTTTCCCAGTAGCAGAATTCAATTTAGCCCACATTCTTTTGATGGATTGGCTGAAGCTACTCTTTCCAGCGCAAATGCCATGGAAAATCTTTTCAACATCACAGGAGGAATACTACATCATAAAAAAGCATGGAGAGAGCAAGATCGTTGTTATTCTACGGGGAGAACAAAAACCATGGAGAAATATAATATTATAGGCCTGACCTTCACATTTCTCCCATCTTTGAGGTGGAGGGTTAAAGTAGGCACTTAGAGTGTACAGGCTAAATAGAGCTCTAGTAGACCCCCAAAGCACAAGGACTTCCAAAGTCTGGCTTGCCTGACATGGAGACACTTTTCCATGGGGGAAGCCTCTGCCAGGCTGCTGGCTCTGATGCCCTGGGTAGCCGCCACAGTGGTTTGTGGTGTAGTGCCATGGCAGTGAAGGGCTCCCACTCTTGCATACTTTATGGTCAGACTAAAACATTACAGCCCAGAGAACGCTGCCCAGCATTGCCAGACGGCCGAGATGAGATCACTACTAAAAACATGCTAGCGCTAACACCCGCTAAGTGCCCCGTTTGCGAACCTTTATGAACGAGTGACAGCATGGAATACAGCATGTGTTTGTGTTCTGGAGTGAGATGTTGAGCACTGATGTTCAATAAAAGGGGATCTAACTTGTCAGTGTGGTTATTATTGTTATAAGTTTGCCTTTACCACAGCTAAGCATGATGTCAGGTGACTGTGATCTGTCGTCTGCCTCTTAGATTATCACCATCCCCCAGTACCTTCTTTTTCATGGAATTTTTCTTCATGCTGGCATATTGCAGTCTTGTCATGACTGTCTGAGCATTTTTTTTTTCTGTGAATTCAGCTGTGATCTGCAAATGATTTGCCAACTGAAGTTAAGTCCACATGAACTTCTCGAGTATTATTGTATAAATACATTTGATTGATTATGACAAGATTTTTTCCCTTTTAAACATAAAGTCCTATGTGTCCATGAAGGTCACAAAATACATTGTATATTTTAGTTAGTGTGATCTAGTAGACATTATGTTGCACAAAAGCCTTTGATATTAGTGGTTGTTAGTTGTAGTGATTGTTGATTAGGGTTTGTTGTGGCATCTAAAGTTTATAAGGCCTCTCAAAAGTTGAGCATTGGCAGTAACGTTGTGTGCCAGAGTCTAATCTCATGTGGTTGGATCATATAATCACTCAGAGCACCATCTGGTTCTTGGTTAACCTCAGACTTGAATATGCAGTGCTTGAGATTGCAATACTGTAAACAGTTGCCCTCAGATGCATGGAGTATGAACTTGACACTTTGGCGACATTTTGAAAAATGTTCAGCTGCTGGCCTTGAGCCCTACAGTGCTGTACACACAAAACAAGAGAGAGAGAGAGAGAGAGAGAGAGAGAGAGAGAGAGAGAAAGAGAGAGAAAGAGAGAGAGAAAGGACTGGGGAACAGAAGGATCGCACCATGCTACTGTTGTATTTGTTCCCGGTGTGTGTGTATGTCTCTATATGTTTCACTTGGGTGATGTTCCCCACCCTCTACCCACTGCAATGTAAAACAGAAGGCTTAGATGGGCTGTAGTTGGATACAGCTGTCATACAACGGCTGCACTCGGCAACGTATAAAAGGGCATCTGTGTGTGTAAGTGTGTGTTTCAGAGAGTCTGTGCATTAATGCAGCACACCTTGATCAGGTCAGTGCAGTGGGGTGAGTGCCCGAGGACAGAGCAGCAGATAGGGTCATGAACCCTGAAGCAGATTTCTTTCTTCACCCCTCTTCTCCACCTCAATGTCTTCTCATATGTCATATTTTCACTCAGCACATCACTGAACAAGTTCCCTCTTTCTTTCCCTGAGTTTGTTCTCTCTGTTGTTCTTAGTCTATCATCCCTGACTAACTGCACATGCACTATAGTTGATAGCTATGGTTAAATCATGCCTTCTGATGTCTCTTTTATCACCTACACTACCTTTTACTTTTCTACTCACCTGTTGTGTTCTTCTGTCTCTCTCTCTCTTTCTCTTTTTCTCTCTGGCAGAAGCACATGCTGTAATGGCCAAGTTCATTCTGAGAATCAAAGCAACTTGTGAAGCAAATTCAGGTGAAGAGGCTCCTTTCTGCTTTTTTTATCAAATAAAATGTTCACACATAACACAGCCTGCATAACAGAGCTGAAAGCACCAGCAAACTTTAGCTTGTGTTTGTTGTCTGATGTTGCCTTGACAAACGAAAGCAGCGTTTTTTCCACATGTTGCCTTTCGGCCAGTTTTGAATAAAAATCATCTGTGGACGTGATGTACCTTGACCTGATGGAGAGAGAATATTCAAGGCCTGGATCTGGAGCTCCTGTGTTATTCAAGGTTGTTGACTTTTTATGCTTAGACTGGAAAAAAAAAACTTGACAGGCTTGAAAGAGGCCTTGTTAGGCCTGAAATGTAATTTTATTCAATGTTATTGTACTTAATTTGTTTATCTAAGCTTTATTCAACCAAGCTGTCCCCTGAGATATATTTAAGAGAAAAGCCTGACAGTGCCTGGAAACTCAAGTCTGACAAACATGGCAGTAACTTGCTACAAAAGCCACTATTGATATAGTGAGCTATTGTAATCAATGTATTTAGCCAAAAACAATTTAAACTACCTAGTACACAATGGGTTGTTTTTTCAGAATACAAATGAAGTCTAATTAATCTAATGGATACTGGCAGCATGTTTGTGTACATTTAATGAATAATGAAACTTTATATCATATTTCACTTAGACTAATAGTAAAATGCTGAAGAGGAATCACAAGTGACCCTTATATACAGTCCCACTGCCTAACTGTTGCCTGTAACCAATACAACAATATAGCAAAACAACGTGAGAGCTGCCATGTTATAAACTGTGGTCGACATGCAGCAAAAAGTAACACTTTTGAAATCAGTGCCCAAGTGTAACATTAGAGAGGGCCTGGAAATGAGATTTAGCCATTACACATTCACACAAACGCACATACAGTGGACTCGGCTTCAAACCGGTGAACTTGGGCTGAAGCCTAAGACATATACACCACACACACTGCGCAGACACAGCTAATAAGCACTGACGCAGGGGTGTGCATGTGTGTGTGCGCATGTGTTTTTTAACAGGCTGAAAAATTGCTATGTTTGACTGGAACAGAATAGCTGGGTAAAGTAGTGGCACCCATGAAGGCGCTATGTGTGAAGGGTAACTGAGAGTGTGTGTGTGTGTGTGTGTGTGTGTGTGTGTGTCACGGAAAGCAACTTTTTGGTGTCTGGCCAGGGGAAAGAATGCAAAAAGGAACAATTTGCTGTCAACCTTTTTTTGTCTCTCTCAAAAGAGAAATAATCAAAGTGTGCCAGCAGCAGGAGGAGGGGGAATGTGAAGGAACACGAGAGAAAGAGGGAGAGAAACACATAAAACAAGAAAATGAGAAGTTGATCCAGGGGTGGCTGAGAGAGAGAGAGAAAGAGAGAGTAAGAGAGTCTCTGACTGTGATCCATGTTCTATTTATCAACAATTTTAATATCTCTTACATTCCCTGTATTTTCTCTCTCTCACCTCCAATTTAAAACGTACACTCACCTTACACACACACACACACACACACACATCCAGAATCTCACATAATGCATGTCTGTATTCAGGAAAGTCTTAATTAATGGTGTGTATTCTTTTAAAACTGAACCTTGCTTTAAGCACACCATCAGATTGCCACCTCTCTGCTCAGATTCAGTATTTTCACCAACCAGAATTCACCTGGACTACCTCAGCAGATATAATTACTTGGACCAATCAAAAAGAAGACCTGCCTGCACAGTGGCTAACAAATGTACTGAACACTTATTATTTTACTCACGATATGTCATACTCGCCACATATTTGAGCGTGAGATTTATAACCTGAAAGTTATCTGTATTTCTTTGATTCTTAACAAAACATAAATAAAAGATTTTGGCATTGTGTGTGTGTGTGTGTGTGTGTGTGTGTGTGTGTGTAAAAGATGAGTCCTGCCTGAAGGTCGTGGTCTGGATACCAACCACTGGTAAAAGCAACATTATGATACCTCTCTTTCATTCATTTGGGCTTGTCGCTCCCTGAACTAAAGACCCTAATAAAGAAATGGACACACACATCAAGAAACGTGTTTTCTTAATGTTCTTAATTTATTATAAACTGTATGTTACAATTCAATGGAAAAGGCAGCAACATATTTTCCAAATATATAATATAATTTCCTTTGATGGCTGAGATGAAACAATACTTTGCCAACTGTTTGGCATTTGCCTTGTGCAATCCCCCATACAAAGTCCATACACTGCAAGTCTGTGCACATGTCCATGACTGCTAAAACCTAAAGCAATAAGCTGACATTTAAATCCTAGGTTTTCAATAGCAGTATTTAAAGGTTGGTCTTTTATTATTTTTGAAGTGCATGACTCTTCTAAAAAATAAATCAAAGCCACATGACACTTCTAAAATTAATACTTTCTCTTGACTCTTAGAAATGGAAACATTATCTGGTGTATTTGCAAATCTTGAAGAGGCTTCAGCTGTAATGGTAAACCACTCAGGCCTGACTGCATACTGCTGTAGATTTTTTCATCCAGTGTGTGAGGGATCCGTGCAGCCATCAAGTCCACAAGTCGGTCATGTCTGGCAGTATACAACCCCTTAAAAGAGCTGCAGCCATTATATGCACTACTGACTCCAGCTGTTGCAGTGAGTCATGCAGCAGACAGAAGGGTAAATGAATGGATGAGTATGATAATGCAAGGTTTTATTAAGGCTACTTTAATATATGCAATATTTAGTCCATTTGAATCAAACCCTGGTGTGTTTACTCCCTTGGTGCAGTTAGTTTAAGCAGCTAAGAACACAGCAATCGCACTGGAGTGTGGACCAAAACAACCGGTTTTGGTCTGCATCCAGGCAGACTCTAGGTTTGATGGCAGTGAGAACATGATTCAACCCTGTTTCAACCCAACTGCAGGAATTTAATCAAACATTATGGACATTTTCTGACATGTGATCTGGCTAAATGAGTGCCATAGGACAGAGCTGAAGTGCTGCAGAACACAAATGTCACGATTTTAGACGGAGGCAGGACACGTTTCAACATTTATTATACCAAACTACACGACATGGAACAAAACATGACAAACAAACAATCACAAACTGGACAGAAAACATGAGGGCTTAAAGACATACACTGATTACACTCACAAACGACACACAGGTGGGCTCACTTAACAAGCCTAAACAGGGCGGGGACATGAAACAAGGACTTAACCAAAACACAATGTGCACACACTACACAAAGCGTAAAAAAATAATAATAAATAAAAATCACATGCTGGATAGAAATCACAAAATACTGATGTTTTAAACTATTTATTGAAGGTACTAAATTATTCATTTATTTAGTTTTAGCTCTGGTTCCGCGCGGTCACGCGCACCGCAGAGCAAGGCCGCGTGAGCCTGACAGAAGCCCCCAAGGCGTGCCTCCTGGCGCGCATACAGGGCCCGGGCCCCTGGGGCCAGCGTCCATGTCCGGGCGGTGGCACGGAGGCCGGCCGGGGACCGACCACCCCCAGTGCAGCCATGGAGGAGAGCGATGATGTGCTCCGCTGGGGCAGGACGCAGCGCGTCATCATCTCCGAAGCCCGGGGGCGGAGCAATGACGTCCTCTGCGGGGGCAGGAGGCAGAGCGGCGTCGCTGTCCCCAAAGCCCCGGGGCGGAGCGCTGACGTCCTCTGTGGGGTCTGGGAACACGCCTGCTGTGGCATCAAGGAACTGGGGCACACCTACTATGGCGGTGGGGTCCTGGGGTATGCCAACTACGGCAGTAGGGACCGGGGGCACGCCTACTACGGCGATAGGGCCCGGGGGCACGCCTACTACGGCGGTAGGGCCCGGGGGCACGCCTACTACGGCGTCTGGGAACTGGGACACATCTCCTGGGGCGTCTGGTAACTGGGAACCAGCCACTGCGGTGTCACAGCACTGAGAAATGCCTTCCATGGCATCTGGGACTTCGGCCACGCCTCCTACGGCAGCAGGGAATTCGGCCACGCCTCCTACGGCATGCGGAACGTCGAGCCGGGCCCGCCGCTCCTCGTCCTCCAGGCTAGTTCCTCTCGCTGTGCGGCTTGCTGTGTCCATTGTGGGTGCTTGATTCTGTCATGGTTTTAGACGGAGGCAGGATACAGGCCGTACAAACACTACGCAACATTGCACAAAACATGGCATCCAACAAACAACCACAAACTGGACGGGAACCACGAGGTCTTAAATACATACATTGATTACACTCACAAACAACACACAGGTGGGCTCACTTTACAAGATTAAACAGGGTGGGGACATGAAACAAGGACTGAACACACACCCACCCACACCCACACCAGACGTGTGGCTCTTGTCGCATGACGACCACACGCGCGGTCAAGCGGTGTGCGTGTGACCAAAAAAATCACATGCTGGATACAAATCACAAAATACTGATGTTTTAAACTATTTATTGAAGGTACTACGCAATTATGTAATTATTTATTTATTTTTAGCTCTGGTTCTGTGATCCTAGTGCTCAGTTACTTTCCGTGATTTCTATGCACACTTGCAAAAGGCTTGTTTATATTTTCCATCGACATGTTTCTGACCAATGACTGAAAGACTTTTACGAGGACGTTTCCAGCTCTGTTCCTTCCCACACGTCCCTCAGCCAATGTTTTTTTGTTTTATGGTTGGTTTGAATCTGTGCAGCCTGAAACCAAAGTGGCAGCAAATAGAAAACAAACCAAGTATCATTCTCACTCTGAATTGGAAAAGGCAAACAGACTTCTAGGTGAGATAGTGACCTTAGTTGGACTACTCCTCACTAATGGGGAGTAATATAGTACGGAGCCATAGTATGAATGGTGTGTAACACAGAGTGGTCAGTGCATGGCAATGTTTCCTTGAAATTTTGCTTAAAATTCCTTAAAACTTTTCAATATGTCTTGATATTCAAAATTTAGGCTTGTGAGATGTTTCATCATGGTCCACTGTGGCCTCTACTGAAACCGATGGCTCCTTCACCACTGCATCAGAAATGTCTACTTGTCTTTGTTTGGTTGAAGACCACTTTAACTGTTCTTGTTCTTTTGCACAGGTGATTCAAATCCAGCCAATTCAACCACACACCAAACTCATGTGCTTGTCCATACATCCCACCATCCCACACACACACAGACAGAAGGCATTCACTTCAAACACTCCATATGCCTCCTTTATCAAGTTGTGTAAAATGTTTAATAACCAAATTAAAAGTTTAATAGATTGTTGAAACACACATTAAGAAGGTTGTGTGCGCAAGTGTGCACGACTACTTCTTACAGGTTCAGAAAGGTAAAACCAGATACTGTGCTGCTGTGTAACTCAGACTTTAATGTACAGATTATCACTTACGTTACCATTTATATGGTTGCTCCTACATTATCATCAACTAAACACCATGTGTATAAATAAATGCACATATGCATGTGTGTGATCACTTAAGTGTTACTCACTAAAATAGACGGAGCAGATATTGAGTTTTAATGGATTATTCTGCCTCCTCTGGTGGGCCTCTCAAACTAAGCATGACGGCACACACACACACACACACAGCCCGCCTGAAAAAGGTCAGCGAATGGATGTTATACAGTCTACTTCTTGTAAACGATTAAATAGTTTGGCTCCGAATTCTCCCTGACCCCTTTCCTCTATGAAAATCTTCCAGCATTTAAAGCCAGTGAAAATAATTTCTCTTACCCATTCTTAAAAAAGTTTTTATTCTCTATATCTAATTTCCTCCTCCCCGACTCAGGCCTCAACATAAAATCATAACTTATACTCAAATTGTGCTATTCTGAGCCCTTTTTTTGTCGTAAGCGAATGGAATTGGGGGATTGTAGAACAAAGAGGACATTCAGGCTGTGCCATGGTGTGTATAGCTGATGGGGATGTTACAGCCACTAACTCTGGAAAAAAGTTTCTAATACAGGGAACAGTGGCTTAGAGGGAACTCCTGGGTGTTCAGAGGTCTGATAAAGAGATGGAAAGGAGCCTGCAGCTCTACATGCAACTCCACACGCAGCTCACACACTCTGATCTTGATTATCTGCTGTGTAGGTGCCTTGTTTCTAATCAATGGCTTTCAGTCTTGTCACTGTTATTCTGTGGCGTCCATGTCTGTGCAATACAATGTGTTTCTATTCTATTCGGTTTCTATTCATTAACTAGGTGTTACTTTGGCCTTTGGGCTGAGTACAAATGAGGCCTCCAAAACACATGCGCACATACCCTTGACGGCTTCAGGAGTGGGTAGAAGTGTGTCTCTCAGTCTCAACACTGTATACCCCCTGGAGACCTCCAAACTATGCCAGCTTTGGAGACTGGGTGCCCTCCGGGCATGAGGGCCAATTAAGCTCAACACAGACGGCTTTTTTGGGGAGAAAAAACATCCCGCTGCGCACAAAGTGCGGCCCCCACAGGGTACGGTATTTATTTGCCCACATACACATGCGCACGTGTACAGACACACACACGCACATTCTTGCCTAAATACAGTCTCGTACCTTAGGCCAGATTCTACAGTCGTTCTCACACCTGGAACCAATGTGTGAACAAATGAAGGAAGGCACGTAAGGAACGGCGGGTAGGGAGGATTAATGACTGAGTTTATCCCTCCCTACCTGCTTTGTTAACACACACACATACTCATGCACACACATGCAACATTGTTAAATGTGTTGTGTACTTCTGATCTACCTCATTATTTCCTCATACTTTTACCTACATATGAAGAATCGTTGTGGATGAAGGCTGTTATACTGAATAACCCAAGTACAAGTACAAGTAAATGTTTGAACTTAGACCATGGCGTCATCTCAATGGGATGTAGTTAACAAGGATCAAAAAGCTTATCTTACTGAGATTTCTTGCTTTTTTTGCCTCAATAAGCAAATGAACTAAGCAGCTCATGAGAATATAGTACTTGCATCTCTGTGTATGTGTGTTTGTTTAAACCTAGACATTGCGTTTTATGGGTACTTTCTTTAATAGATAAACATAAAAATGCCTGTGTGGTAGGAACATGAACAATTTATTTCATGTCAAGCGACTGAAAAGCACACAACACTCTTAAACATCAACTCCTTAGTTTTAACAAAATGAATCTTGTAAACAGATACGCCAGCAAGCTTAGGCCAGAGGGGTTTACACTGGTCACGCTTTACCACCTCTATATATGTGTGTGAGAGAGAGACAGAAAGAGACTGAAAGAAAAGTGAGACAAAAGAGAGAAAAGAGACACAGGAAAAATGCTACATTGTATGTTGCACCCAATACCCAGATACATTTTTTGTCATTTTTATAATGACATCTTATATGTACATAGCCACATGGTCGCAGTCCATTGCACACTGAATCCTTTAATTTGCTTTCATAAGGCTTCACCAGTTACCATACTTTTCTTTTTTTATTTGAATTGAAGTTGGGTTTACTGAACAGCTGTCAGTATGAAAACATGAGGAACATATTCTAATAAATGTTTATAAATGAAAAAAACTGCTATGTTTTTATCATTTTTAGAGTGATTTATTTTCAAAACTAGTTTTAATTCTCTTATGTCCACTTCCCCAACAGCAATTCCACAGATGGCTAGTATAGAAAGTCACTGAGGACAAAGTTGTGTTTCATCATCAGATATCTTTTCATTTCTTCCATCCATAAACACTCAGAAACATCAGCCTTTCACAGCTGTCACTATGCAGTACACCTTTGTTCCTCTTCATCTCCACTAGATGGCGATGATGGTGCCTTCTTTATTTCTCTACTCCAGCTTTTTGATTTTGCAGAGAAGTGTCTATATATTTTTTCAAATCTATTTTCACTTATTAAAAGACTGTGCAAATTTGTAAAAATTAACAATAATAAATATTTTAGCTTTCACTTTCTAATTTAAAAAAATATATTAAATGACTTTAATTTTCTGGTATTTTGGTACATGACATGGAAAAGTTTTTAAAACAAATTAGGAGGAAATGTTTATCAGTCATGAGTTACTAAATGATTAAGTGTTGTAGTGTTTTAGTCATAATGTTTTAGGTCTAATGCTTATTTTATACGTGATGGATTTGAACTAAAACAATGATAAAAAAACTATCAAAAAATTAATAATTTCATATTGATAAACATACATGATGAATATATTCTTGTTCTTGTTAATGAATATATTCTTGTCATTGTTATTCTTGTTGTTCAAATGGTCCTGTTCCCACAAACTGCATGGTGATTTTTGACATGTTGCATTTATTCGCCATTACTCGATCTTCCATGACCAGTTCGGCTTAGCTCATGAGAAACAGGCCTGAGCCTCACTAACAGCTTCCAGCTATCAGGAGATAACCCTCAGGATTAGCCATAATTGCTGCCAATTATAGGCAACTGAGGGGAGAGGCAGCGCAGGCACACTGGGAGCAGATGGAGTGTGGTGAAGTGGAAGAAGGCGAGAACTGACGGCAGGACAGAGAGAGGGTAAAAAAGAGAGATAGGGGTTGGGTGGAGGTCGCCCTGTCTCCTGTATCGCGTCCCTTCTTTTGCTGGGTTTAAGTGGCTGCATTATGTTGGGAGCCCCTTTCTGCCTTGTGCTCCAACGTTGCCCTTTTAAGAGTAACCAGAGACAGCCAGAGGACAGCGGGCACAGAGAGACAAGCACCCCGCCCTGGAGAGAGAAAGAAGAAAAGAAAGAGCAAAGGGAGCGTGAAAGAGACCAATGGCAAATGGGGCTGCTTCTGAAAGTAGCGCAGTTAGCAGATAAAAACTGTCTCCTGTCTGTAAAAAGATCCTTCCTCTTCTTCTCCTCTCCTCTTTTTTTTCCTCCCTTGCTTTTTTGCAAGTTTATCTTTGTGCCCTTAATTGGGCATGGAGACAGAGAGTTTTTCAAGGCCTTGGAGACCCCAGACGCCTCTCTACTGTCTATTCATCCCTTCTCTCTCTCTCTCTCTCTCTCTCTCTCTCTCTCTCTCTCTCTCCCTCTTACTCTGCTTTTGTGCCCCTCTTCCTTTCTTTTCTCTCTCTTACTCACTTATTCCCTCCTGGCGTCCTGCTATGTGTCTGTCCTGTGCTTTAACATATCTGTCTCGCTGTATTCCCGAAGCACCACCTCAATCCTGCCCCTTGATGCTAGAGGCACAATGTCTACTTTTGCTTCTAAGGACAGAGACACTGTGGTGCGTGAACTTACACACACACACACACCTGTGGGGGAGAGATACTCTATCTCATCCATGGGAAAGTCAGGTGTGACACCTCAAGTTCACCAAGAGGTTGAAGTGATCAAAAACAATGGCACAAAGAAAGAGAAAAGTAGATAGACGGGTCTAGAAAAGGATGAAGAACCAAAAAGACAATGTCAAAATCAGGTTTCAAACAGCTTTTTCCCCCTTAAACAGGCCTAGGTTCCCCACTGTGTTGTAAAGGTGTGTTTCTTGTTAACAGCCTGAGCGTGCAGGTTTTCTTTTTTCTTTCCCTTTATGTGGGGAGGTGAGAAAGAGGGTACTGTCACAAACTATATTCAGCACATCACTGCATGGAATGAAGCATCATGACAGTTTCAATGTGCCATTATACGTTTACAAGTTAGTTATTAAGTCACTGACGCCATATGTGTACAAAAATACCTTATAATATCAGTGCCGTAGTGTGCATACATACACTGTGTTTGTCGTGACTGTCATTTGAGAGTGTGTGTGTGTGCGTGTGTGTGTGTGAGTGAGAGAGTGCTTGTGTACTTGGGACACCCATCTGCTAGATCCATCAGCACGGAGGGCTGATGAGTGTCAAACCAAGTAGAGAGGCGTTGCGGGAACAGGATGAAAAACAAACTGAATGTTTCTGGCTCTGCCTGCTCCTGGATAGCTCTGCTACTTGCTGTCTCAGACAGGCATAAAGGTTCAATCTGTTTGAGAGCAGCACCGCTTCAGAAAGTACATTAAACAGGCCTTTTATGATTATTATTCTATTCAATAATAGACAGACTAACATGGGGGATGAATAAAGATACAGGGGTGAAAAAAAAAAACAAGACTAAGCCAGCCTAGTTTTTACCGAACTGCAGTCCACCGATCTGACATTCGAGAAGTGGCTTACATCACCGTAGCAACCACAGGAAAACAGTGGCACTTCAGAAGCATCAGAGATGTGTTACTTTTCTCCCTACCCGTATTCAGACAAATCTTATTTGTTGGATATTCATCTCCATTTTCTGCAATCTTGCTTCTTACTTGTCCAATCATTGGACTGTTTGTAAGTAGGAATTACTAGCCAATCCTAGCACAGGAGGTGGGAATAATCATGGCGCAAGAGGTGAAATTTGTTAGAATACAGGTGGTGAAAAAATTGTTGTAGCGGAATTCCTTGCTACTCTTCTTCTCAGAGTTTACCGGTTTGCTGGTCCACATTAGGTGTACACCACCATCTAGTGTAGGGATGTCCCAAGCGATTACAGTGCATTCTGTACAGTGCATTAGTTTCAGCAATGGGGATCAGTCAGTCGGTCAGTGCCTCAAAAACAAAAAGAAGGTGAACTGCTATAAATACAAAACTAGCTGGTTTTGTGTATACCTACAAGTGCATATCTGCCTGTTTTGCAGCTTAGTGGATTTCAACTGTACATAAATCTTAAAGGTAGAAATGAAATCAAGTGATTGTATTATGAGTGGGAAAAATCATAATGAAAATTGTATTATTTCAAAGTTTGTTCTTAAGAGACTGTTTGAAATTTAAGAAAGTTATCACCCTTGTTTATTATGATGCTAATTGAAAATGCGATTTTAAATGTACTTAGAATTTGCTTTGTTCAAACCCATAATTATTTCAGGATTCAAATAGCAACAGTTATGAGCCTCCTTTCAGAGAACTGCTCTTGAGTAACTCTACAACATTCTTGATGACTAGCGATTTGAACAATGAGCAACTTGGCAATGTTAAGAGCCTTCTCTTGAAGCAGCCAACAAGAAGCTTGCCTACTGAGCTTAACCAGAAACACTTACAAAAGATATTGCGCATTTTATTTCCCACTTTCAGTCCCTTCAATTATTCAATCATTTAGTATGAAGTAAGTATTTAATATTTAAACTATTGTCAGAGGGGCGCGCTTAGTCAGAATGTGTTTGAGGTTACACCACTGCCGTTTTTATGGCTTTTCCTCTATAGGCGAGACATTCCAGTGTGGGACAGCTTGCTTTGCTTTTAGACAAACTTCTGCTAATGACTGAAATGTATGACTGCATGATCACTGCCAGGCACTGCAAACCAGCAAAAAAACACAAGCACCCCGAACACTTAGCTACAGCATGAAAACCCATAACAGCCTCCTGCCCTGTTTAATCAAATAATCAAGTATATATTTAATGAACAATTACCGTTAAATATCTTAGTGTTTTTAGTTGTAATGAAATGGATTGCCTGGATATTCTGTGGCACCCCTGGCCACTCATTGCTGTGAGTGTTCTTTTGGCTGCTTCAATAGAATCACTTATTTGTGGCAAAGCCATGTCGATTGGTGCATGCAGAAAAGCAGGCTTTTTGGCTCTTTATCACTCTATAGGTGAGGTAATGTCTGCCCTCTCAGTTAACTTTGCACCCAAATTCACCTGTCCCCCGTCCCCACTCCTGCCTACAGGCCTCATCTGTCAACTCCCCTCCCCTTGCACCTTTCCCCAAACCAACCCACCTGACCCTCAACCATTTCCAGATTCTTTCCCCTATCCCACCCGGCCCACCCCTCCAACCCCACTCAGCACACAGATGGCTA